>JAHBCN010013039.1:0-25529 GCA_019359885.1 Listronotus oregonensis
TGACACATGAAAGAAAAAGCTACGGTTACACAAATCCACACCATCGTTGCTGTTGTTTTATCTCAAAGATTTTTAGCACCGTTTTGACGCATGTTTATAGCATGGGTATTGGTACTGAACATTAAAAACCTTACTAAATGTTCCTCAACTTACACAATTTAAATGTCATTTGAAAAGCTCTTAAGATAATCCTGTATTTATTTAAATTATTTTTTTTAATTTTAGCATTTGGAACAACAAAGCAATAGGGTGCCGCCAAAGAAACCAAAAAGTTTCATGAACCAGTAAGTATGTCAAAATGGGTTTATATCCTAAACTTAAGTTTATAGTCTAAGAAATGGCAAGCAATTAAGTGCGTAAAAGATACTTTCCACAAGAGTTGAAAACATTATTTTTTTCTACGACCACATTAAAAAAATCCCTACCTTTTAAACATTTATTGTTTTAGTAACATAATTCATAACATAGAAACAATACATTTTTGAGTTTGGTAATATTAGTAATATTAGTATTAAATATTCATATTGTTGCAATTTGCATAGTTGTGGTTAGTTGGTGTGATGATGGACATGCGGATGATGTTTCGAAGTTTTTAAAAGATTGAATTTTATTAGCCATACATTTTTTGGCCAAAATTTCTGCGACAAAAGGTAACTTCCAGCCTCCAACCTGTTTTATATTAGTTATCCCTTAACCTAAATCTGCTAAAAACGTTGCCAATAAACGTCTACAACTTTACTGTGACCTGTATAACGTTCTGGATTCGGTAGATGTAAGTAGGCAGCGATTTTCGACGGAATTTCTTTAAAAATGACCAATGTCACGGAACAGAACTTCATTGATTACAAATTAAAAAAATTTAAAAAACATTACACACAATTAAAACAAAAGAGAAAACACCAGTACACCACCCCCATCACATATAGCGGTTGTCGTAAATAGTAACACTGACGATATCATTATTTATTTATTTTTTGTTTTTTTGAGAAGATCCTCCCTAAGGTCATGGTTTCCCAAGCCTTAGTTTATAGTCAGATAATTTATCCCGTTGCGATATATGTACAAATGTAATATTTACTGGCTAAAACTGTGTAATTGAAATTTGGTGTTTCGTAACCTTATCTGTCACCTAAGGTTAATAAGATTCAGGTGTTTTTGTGTATGTGTGTGTGCATGGGCAAGTTTATGTATTTCCCTTATCTGTCACTTAAGGTTTATACTTGTATGGTAATATGTATATATGTTTATCCCTCAGCTGTCAAAGGGCTTTCGGTGTCCTATTTTCGTGTGTTTACGGGGTTTCTCGCTTATGGTGAGTTACAAGATGCGGTTTTCGCGACACCGTGTTTTTTTTTGTAAACGAAAGATGCCGCAAACAGATTTCCCCTACCCCCCCTTGTTTCTTCGCTACGGGGGTGTTAAAAAAAAGTTTTTTTTTGGGTTTCCCCCCTCGTATCTCAGGTATCTATAACTTATCGAAAAAAAAAAAACCCCGTTTTTTACGCAGAATACAGTGGCGACTTGAAATTTTTTTGGTTTACTTTCTTTATTTTACCAAAATTGCATTTTTTTAAAAGAAAGTATTTTTTTAAAACACATGAAAAATAAAAATTTACTTTTTTAATACGGCTTTTGGGTTTAAAATTTAAAAACACAAATTAACCGTCAAATTTTATTGTTTTTTTAAACTAGTTCCTAGATTATCGTTATCATTTATCTAAAAATTGACAAAAACAAAAAATTTTTAAATTTTGAAAAATATATATGAATAGATGTTTATTTACCCCAAAAAGAGTCGATGAGGCGGGGGGCTTTATCTAAATAGGTAGTTAAAGAACGAAAAATTTTTTTTTTAAAATTTTATTTTTTTTTCGTTTCTATATAGAACTGAAAATTTTCAAAAATTTTTCCCAAAAAAAACCCCAACCCTTTTTTCAAAAGGTTTAAAGGTTGTTCGGCCTGAAAATAGGTTTTAATTAAAAAAAAAAAAATTTTTAAAAAAAAATTTTTTAAATTTTTGTATTTTAAATTTTTTAAAAATAAAAATTTTGAAAAAAAAAAATGAAAAAATTATTTTTTTTAACTTTTAAATATTAAAAAAAAATTCCAAAAATTTTTTGCTTTTAAATCCCCCCCCTTCTTTTTTTAAAAAAAACAATTTGAAAATTGAAAAGAAAAGTGATGGGATTTTTCAAAAAAAAAACCTAATTATAGGGTTTTAAAAAACAGAAAAATTTTAAAGATTTAAATAATAGGAAATAAATTTTTCAATTAAAAAAAATTTGGGGAAAAAAGGGAAAAAAAATTGGGTAAAAAAAAAGTAAAAAATTTAAAAAAAAACAAACCTTCAAGAAAATTTAAACCTTTTTATTAGGGGAATAGGGTAAATTTTAAATTTTGGGGCGAATAATTTTAAAAAAATTTTGGGGAAAATTTTTTTAAAAAGTGGGTAAATTCAAAAGAAAGAAAAAAAAGAGGAAATCCCGATTGATTTATTATTTGGCAGTAAATTTAAATTTTGTTAGGTCGCTTGACCGAAAGTCCCCTTATTTAAAATATCAAAAAAATTTATAAAGATAAGTTGTTTAGAATTTAAATTTATGGTTATGTGCAAAATTTTGAGCCATTTGGATAAAAACCAAAATTTGGACATTTTTTCTCCGTAAAAATATTTTTGTTTGAAAAAATTTTTCTTTACCATTTAGAAACAAGTTTTCCAGACCTAAACTAATGTTTCGGCATATTTTTTTACTTTAGTAAGTTAGTCCTTTTTTCCGAAGAAAATTTTAAAAAATGGTATTTTTCGGAAACCCGAGTTGTCGCATAGGCATTTTTTAAATACCGTAACTCGGAATTTCAAATATTAATTTTTACCGTTTAAACGATTCAATATAATAATTAAAATAACTCCAAATAAAAAACTAATATTTGAAATACCGAGCTACGGTATTTAAAAAATGCCTATGCGACAACTCGGGTTTCCGAAAAATACCATTTCTTTATTATTTTTTTTTTTTTAAAGGACTAAGTAAAGTAAAGTAAGATTAAAAAAAATATGCCGAAACATTAGTTCAGGTCTGGAAAACCTGTTTCTAACTGGTAAAGAAAAATTTTTCAAACAAAAATATTTTTAAGGAAAAAAAATGTCCAAATTTTGGTTTTTCTCCAAATGGCTCAAAATTTTGCACATAGCCATAAAATTAAATTCTAAACAACTTATCCTTATAAAATTTTTCGATACTTTCACAAATAAGGGGACTTTCGGTCAACCGTCCTAACAAAATTCAAATTTACTGCCAAATAACAAATGACAATCGGGATCGTTCAATTTTTTCTAAGGTTTTAAGTGATGCAGAGTTGATCTGCAAAATCGATTTTTTCTAAACGTGATAATAATTTTTTTTTTCCATATGTCGCATACTTTCTGGCGGTCACTGTATTATATATATATATATATATATATATATATATATATATATATATATATATATATATATATATATATATATATATATATATATATATATATATATATATATTATATATACGTCTTTACGAAGGGTTTCCATCTAAAACATACCGCACACCTATTACATCCAACCAAAAACAGATAAGGCTCTATCAGGAGATGTACCTTTTGAGCATCCTCCACGCAGATTATCGTTTATGCCTGTTCTCATATTTTAGAGCACTCAAAGAATCTGGCTACGAAAGCGACTCAACGTTGGTCTTTAGACGAAAAGAAGACACGGCAAACCAGCTGAGTCCGAAGGAACAAAGACAAGCCTATAAGATGATTCAGAAAGGTGGGGACGTACCTTTCCAGGGGTTGAGGAAGCCTGCGCCGGAGCGACCAAAAGGTTTGACTTTTTAAGATAGTTTCAATATACAGGGTTATTAAAATGTATCAGGATGGTTGAGTGTTCGCTTATCCGATTTCGTAAAAAAAACAAAGTTTTTTGGTTCAAATATATTTTGTTATTTACTATAAACTAATCTTTCACACACATATACATTTATCAAACAACCTACTAAATTGATAGGGTTGCCAAATCTATCTTTTTTAGAGATCCAAAATTTTGCTTAGATAACACCTTATATATTTTTTTAAATTTTCTTAGTTAGAAATATAAAATATAAAATAGCATAAAAAATTTGGTCCTTATAAATACTACATTTAATAAAGATTTGCATAAGTGATAATCAACCTTTCCTGTATATTCTAATTAGCCCATTGATATTCGTTTTAAATAAAATAATAAGAACTATTACTAAAGTGCTTTATACAGATTCTACAAAAAAACTCCAAATTTTATGAAAATATTTAACAAAAAAAGACGAAACAAAAGAAATATTTTCATATGGATTATGTTTTTTTGCGAATGCTGTATAACATTTTTATGAATTAGAAGTAATCTAACTCTTGCATGCGGTTTTAGCTTCTTACTCAACCCTGTACTAAGGTGGTGGGCTCTAATAAAGGTTTGATACTTTTTCTATTTTTGTAGTTTGTTTTAATTCGTTGACATATCACCTTTAAATATTAATACTTTTCATTATTGTTATTTTTTCAGTATAAACCACTAATTTTTACCTTAAACTATACACTTCTCAAAACTCACTTACACACCCGCTCTCCAATACAAAATTCCATAGTCAGTTCTAATAATGCAGGAGCAAATAATATCATTGCAACTAGAAAACCCCATTGATCGAATTTTGTGTCGCTGAGTCTATAAAACTAAAACAACTTTACAAAACGTTCTATAATTACACCCTATCTCACTTTTCTCCAAAAAATACCAGAAAAAATATATTTTTTTCAGAACACCAAGCGCACGACACTAACATAACCAAAACAGACTCTTAACTAATTCAAAACATTCTCACACTTTCACAGAAACGGACCTCGTGGAGTTTTTCCCCATATCACCAACCCTCACGAAAATCAGGATTCATAAGAGCGTTATTCCTTCAAAAGAATGCGTCATACCTCAGCAGGAATTCTTCTGCTATCCTGCTACAGTTCACCATAACGTTCCCAAAACCTTTGCCAGCTATAAACGTTCAGCACCATCGTCTGTTAGGTGGGAAGAATTCCAACTCCTCCTCCCATACCGACTCCACCCCCTTCACCACCCAAAAGGAAGTCTTCGCGAAATAACACTACCTTAAGGTTGATCAGTACCATGAAGGTTAGAACGGAAAGGAGCCCCTTGTATAAGCGGCATGAAACTTGCTTTACTACGGGGCCTAGTGTGGATAAAACTAAGGTCAACTATCTCAAGGACAAAATAACTTGTAAGCTATCGCCACTTCCCAAGAAAAAGGGAGACAATTCAAGGCTAAGTGTGGTGAAAAAAGTCAGTGCTTCTCCTGAAGTGAAGTCTAAAATAACGTCTACATTGACTACATCGCGAGATCCCAAAAGTTCTGTGCGCAGAGTTCAGAGTAGCACGAGGGTAGCTACGGAAAAAGCGACATCCCAAGGGGGTCTTTACAAAAGCGGGTCTACAGGTAGTATCCTAAGTAAAAAGAGTTCTACAGAGAGTCTGAGCTCTAGAACATCTACTCCTGTACGAACATTTGGTACTGAGAAAAGAAAGTTTGATCTGACTCTGCCAAAACTTGTAGATACTAAGTCAAAACTGTCTAAGGCTAGTTCCGAAGAACTCTTATCACCCACTGAGGTAAAAAAAGGGATTAAAAACATTCATTCCTCCAACACTCTGTATAAAAATTCATATGCTAAGAGTGCCAACTCAAATGCGTCACTTCCCATCAAAGTAGGATTTTCTGAAAAAGGAAAAAACATCTTAAAATCTGCTATTAAAAGACCAGTATCACTATCACCTAAAGTTAGCAGAAGAGCCACGGTCCAAAGTCCATGTCTTTCTTCTAGCTCAGAACGATCTAGAGTGAAATCCTCAACAGAATCCCTTGTTTCCGCTAAATCCCTAAAGAAAATTGAAAAAACGTCACCCAGCTCAAAGCCCAAATCTAAAACAGATGATAAAAAGATTCACAAATCAAAAAAAGATCAAATAAACGATTCTTTAAGGCAGAAAACTAAAATTTCTATTGATCAAAAGTGTCTGAGCAAAGCAACCGGAGCGGACATTGCCAAAAAACTGGAATTCAAAGATCAGTCAGATGATAATTCGAAACATAGGCAAGCTATAGGATCAAACCATTTCTTTAGAAGCCTTTTTCTTAGAAATATCAAACACTCTGCTTCTTTTACGTTGCCAAAAAACTCCTGGTTAGTTGAGAAAACTAACCAACTTAACAGACGAAGATCTTCTTGTTCCGAACCAAGTATTGGGGCTATGAAAATCTACTTAAAGCACACAAGACCTGTAAGTGATTCCAAATTTATAAGTTTGGATATTATAAGATCCAGAAGCGCTAGTCCTAAATCAGTTACTTTTAGTGACAGTGTTGGGGCCTCAAAAAGAAGCAAGAGCCTTCCTAGCAAGATCGTTTTTTCTCAAACCTCCAGACCAGTGTCTCCCGTGGTCACCAGAAGACAAAGATCCCCAATTTTAAAGCCCCAAAGCCGAGATAATTTGATTACAATGAGACGCAGTCCAAGCCCTCAAACAAAGCTATATTTTTCGGAAACCTCGAGACCCGTTTCACCAGACGTGAAAAGAAAAATAGCACCATCTCCTCCAGCCTCACCAAAGCTTCCAAGATCACCCTCTACTAGAAAAATTATGCAATTTAGGCAGCAACAACAGCCTCAGGAGCTTACGTTATACTCATGTCCTGAATTAAAGCTCAGCACTACGTCCCTAGATTCCTTTCGCAGCGATGACTATCAAGTGTACCTTAAAGATTTGGTGTTTGGAGGAGCTAAGAGTGAAAAATTTAAGGATTTAAATCATTTTTACAGTGATATTGAAAAAGTGGGACATCTAGAACAGCGGTTTCAGTTGAAGCCTCGAAAGAAGAGTGAAAATGAGATTATTGACTATGATAGATGGATGGAGGTGAGAATGCGCGAACGTGCTGAACATGAGCTCAAGCATTTGTATCATCATCTGAAGTCACACGAGAAAGAGAAGGGGTTTTTGTTTCTTCCGAAAGATGTTGAGCGATACAGATGGAAGAAAGAGTATGATAGAGGGTTGAGAATAAAAGAGAAATCAGTGGAGAATATTAAAGAAGAGTTTGAGAGGCTTAAACGTGAGGAGAGTGAACGCGAAAACGCTAAAAGAAGAGAAATTGCTTACAGTAAGGACACGTATAAACCCTTGTGGAGAGGCAGCTCTGTAGCGAGTCTTGCTAGTGTCTTAAGTGAGAGACGAAGCCAATCAGAGGGCAGAGTTAAGACTGTAAGACAAAAGTTACTCGATAGTGAGAGAATGTTAACGCACGGTATTGGCTCGAGAATATGGAGCAGTTTATCTATGGAACAAGTTAATAACTTAAAAAAACAGCTTCAGGAGATCTATGGAGATGAAGCCGCCATTCCCAGGGAGGCTGATGATGAACCTCACGTTAAAGAATATGTTGTGGAGGTACCTAAATACACCGAGAAGAAAAGATACGTTCCACAGTTAAGCGTAAGAAGGAACTCGGAAAGCTCGAAACATGACCTAATGAGTGAAGATGAAAAGAAACTAATTTCTCAGACTTTGAGTAAAGAAGTATTGGAAAAAGTTGCTAAAAGAAGAAAAGAAGATAAGTTAGCGCTGCCTTTGGTTGTAGGAAAGGAAGTTTTGGGCGCTAAAGCTACTGAAGAGGCCAATGTGAAACCTATATCTAAACAAGAAGAACCTGAAAAGGCCCTGGTTAAAACCAATGCTCTGACATCGCCAAAACATCCATCTATAAGCGAAACAGAGTCCGCTAGTACTGATGAATCTACCAAAACGGTAGTTAATCTGCAGGATGTTCAAAAAAAGGTTGAATATTTCGAAAAAGCTAAAGTGCTAGATACATACGTTCCCACGGTATATAAACCCGCAGAAGATGGCAGTAGTGAAGAAGCTACAAGTCCCACACTGCTGAAAGAAAAAGATAGTACAGAAAACGTCAGAGGGGTTGTACAGTCAAAATCTTGTCAAAGTCTCAAAGAGTATTTCGGAGAGACAGAATTAGTGAAATTCGCTACACTACCACTGTCAGCAACTAGAAAGCAGGACTACGTTTACACCAAGAAACCCCTTCTGAGAGCCTTAGATATGAGCCCCATACGTACGATTTCGGAGGCTAACTCCATAGATAGCCTAACCAGAAGTCGATCAGCCTCCCCATATTTCGAAGAGGCGCAAGCCCTAACCAAAAAAGGAGAGGTAAAGAAACTGAAGAAGCATTTCGAGTTTTTCGAGGACTTCTTCGGAGAGAAGAAGTTAAAGAGATCTCGCAGTGAAAACGATTTAGGGATGTACGGACATGTGGAGGATTTGAGGAGGAAATACGAGTATCCAGTGCATTCTGGAAGAGGAAGGTCGAGAATAAGGAGGGGAGGAGTAGTAAGTCCGGTGTGGTTACGAGCGGAGGATCGGTATATGCCACATATAAATATAATAAGTAAGATCGCTAGTTTGTATTCGTTTTCGAAAAATAGGACAGCCAAGGAGGCTAGCAAGAGTATGGAGGAGTTAGCAGAGATTCTTGGTTGTCCCGTAGGAGAGGTTAGTAAAATTGTCAAAAAAATTAAGTTCTAATTACAAACAGTCACTTTTCTAAGTGTACCTTTTCCTAGTTATACAGTGTGACCAGAAAATCACATTGGATTCTATTTTATTAGTAGCTTTATTTAAAATTTGTCTTTGGCATCGATTTCTGCTTCAATCGAGATGAAAAACAACCAAAGAAATAGCAGTCACGTGATTTGCATTATCTGTCAATTTATTTTTTTCAAAGAAAAACCCAAAAGTAAGGTTATTTCCAAAAATAACGAAAAAAGTTATTGGTAAAAGTTTTAAATGTAATTTTTTGCCTATATGCACAATTTCAGGTGCATAATATAATTTACATATATTTTTTTTTAATTTTGACAATGTTTTATTACACATTAGCTCTGAAGTAGCACCATATAAATTTGGTCACATGTGATGCAAACTTTATTTGTTTTTAACCCTGTATAAGGTAACTTTATAAAATATCTATTTTTGAGCAGGTACAGGGTTATCCATTATATTTTGACACCCACCTACAGCCTTTGTTATGGCCGATAGAAAAAAACTTTGAATACAAAAGTTTTAAGGTTGTTCATTTTCAACCAGTTTTTTCATTCGGATCAAAAAAATGAACATCGCAAAACTGTCAAAAATCAACCAACTATATATTTGTTAATGGAACACCCTGTCTATTGTTAGATAAAATGAAAAAAATTTTTTTGACTTCAAAAATATATAGTTTATTGACATTTGGTTAAGCTGTTTTTGAAATATTTATGTTTTAAATTATCTGTCAGTTAGAGGACGTCGACCACATTTTGCGGTAGATCATCAAGTATGCCTTGATGCAAAGTGTAGCGGCTTCGTTGCAATTGTTTTAACAATGGTAGTTATGACAACTATAAGAGCCATTTTTCATCCACGTACTTGTCATTTCAAAATAAAAGCATATTGCGTAGACCAAAAACTTCTTTAAATGGGTTATTCTGAGAAAGAAAATCGTCAAATAATAAGATTATTTTATTCAGACGGTAATAATGCGACAAGAGTTAGAATCAAATATCGACAAATATACCAGCGAAGAAGTCCATCAAGAAATACTATTAAGAATATAATTAAACATTTTGAAGAACCAAATAGTATTCAACGAAAGACCAGGACAGTTTAGAGCCTTAAATTATTTATCTATTATCTACTAATATTGCTTATTACTTATTACTCTTATATTTATTGTAAAACATATTGTGAAACATATATTTATATGTTTAATGACCTAATAAAATGATATTTACACAAAATTTTTAAAGAAACTTAAATTACAGTGATAAAGTGTAAAATTTTCTTGTAGAATATTACTCGAGTTTTAATAATTATTACAGCACTGATGGTATTATAAATGATGACAAGACTAAATATTTTCTATATAGCCTCCATTATTTTGAATATAATTCCGCATATTACGTAAATTAATCTTTACGTTTTATTTTGACTTATAGAAGCTATTACAAAATGCGAGTTTTCCAAATTTAATTCTCTCACTGAGTTGTTTAGTCTTTGTCTAACCACTTCTAAAGTTTCCGGTCTATTATAATAGATTTTATTTTTGAGGTACCCCCAGAAAAAAATATCCAACCGATTTAAATCAGGGCTATTAGGCGGCCACCTAGTTTGGCCATATCGCCCTATCCAAACTGAATATTTATTATTTAGAAAATGAGTAACTAATTCTATATTATGGGGTGGGGCACCGTCTTGATGCCATATTAAGTTTTGATATTGTCTAACAGAAATATTTTCTAAGAAGTCTTCTATTTCCGTTTAAAGCATATTTAATTACCGTTGACCAGTCAGGGATCCTTCGTATATAGTTGGTCCTATTACCTTATTATTAAGCATTCCACATCATGCTTGAATCGACCTTCGTCCCTGAATTTTCACTGCTTGGATTTGGTGAGGTTTTTGTGTAGCCCATAAATGTTTATTTTTACGATTAAAAACTCCCGCTGTAGTAAATAATGCTTTATCTGTGAATATTATTTTATTAAGAAAGTCATCTTCTTGGATTCTCTTAAACACTTCAGTGCAAAATTCAAGTCTCTGCCTTTTATGTTCTTCGGTCAAGTTTTGAACGGGTAGAAACTTAAAAGGATGAAACTTGTTACGTTTGAGAGTACGTTGAATTTTGCCATAGGATTTCCCTGAAATATTTTTTACCTCAGGTATGGAATATTCAGGATTTTCTAAAAAAGATTACATAATTTAAAAATACTTACAAGGCAATATGTAGGATGAGGCGTTATTTACACAATAGACAATATAGGTATAAACATTCTTCACAAAATTTTGTTGATTTTACCTTGAAAGTGAAGTAAACTAACAAGTTCTTCATCTAAATTTCTTTGAACTGTCCTAGGCTTTCTTTGAATACTATTTCGTTTTTTAAAATGTTTAATTATATTTTTAATAGTGTTTATTGATGACTTCTCCGCTGGAATATTTGTCGATATTCGATTCTAACTCTTGTCGCATTATTACCGTTTGAATAAAATAATCTTATTATTTGACGTTTTTCTTCCTCAGAATAACCCAATTTAAGAAGATTTTGGTCTACGCAATATGCTTTTATTTTGAAATGACAAGTACGTGGATGAAAAATGGCGCTTATAGTTGTCATAACTACCATTGTTAAAACAATTGCAACGAAGCCGCTACACTTTGCATCATCTTGACGATCTACCGCAAAATGTGGCCGACGCGACGTCCCTTAACTGACAGATAATTTAAAACATAAATATTTCAAAAACGGCTTAACCAAATGTAAACAAACTATATATTTTTAAAGTCAGGAAAAAAGATTTTTCATTTTATCTAACAATAGACAGGGTGTTCCAATAACAAATATATAGTTGGTTGATTTTTGACAGTTTTGCGATGTTCATTTTTTTGATCCGAATGAAAAAACTGGTGATTCATTTTCAACCTTAAAACTTTTGTATTTAAAGTTTCTATCGGCCATAATAAAGGCTGTAGGTGGGTGTCAAAATATAATGGATAACCCTGTACTTTGTGTCTAAAATTAATACACCACCTAAATTGTTTTTGAATTGAATTGAAATACCCCACTTTTGTCATTTTTTTTTTGGAAAAAAAAAACAAAATTTGATATATAATGCGAATCATGTGACTACAATTTTTAAGGTTAATTTTTATGTCTATTAAACCAAAAATTAATGCCAAGTAAAACTTTGAATAAAACTTTTAATTAAAAAACTCCCATATGATGCAGGCTTTACTGGTGACTCTGTATAACACACTCTATATTTTAAAATCTTATGCATAACATTGGGCAAAATTATTGACCTGAATTTTTTACATATTTTATTCATATCTATCCACCAATATTTTTCAAAAAGTATCTTGTATTTAATCACATGAAACAATTCAAATAGCTAAACAATATTAATTAATATATAGATTTATTTCAAAAAAAGTGTATCATAGTATATCTTAGAAAATGTTTATCGCACAACGTTGGGAAAAAATATTTTTAGTAAAAGTGGTCAAGGGAAATAGCTGAAAATTATTTTTAAGTTTCTGATTTGGCCGCGTGGCGTAACTCCAATTTTGAATCTAAAAAAGTGATGTTTTTGTGAATTTAGCTATATTAACCCAACAAAAACAATATCTGATTTTTAAAGTTTACAATAATTTGGACCATTTTTGATTAACAATTTTCGCTGTATCTCTAAAAATAAAGTGGTGAGGGGTATTTAAAAGTGTCCGTAAAAAACACTTTGTCTCTTCAAAACGGCTAAGCCGATTTTAACAAGCTTGGGCTAGTTGACAAGAGCTATTTTTGGGCTTTAAATGTTATATTATTTGAAGTTTTGTTAGTCTCACATGTCGCCGCTAGAGGGCTTTTTTCGATATACCGACAGAAATTGTTAATATTCTCAACAAAACTAAATGCATTGGTATAATTTTTTTTATAAAACAGTAGCTAAATAATGCCTTAACAAGCTCGTGAAAGCCGTATCTCGATATCCTGTTCCTTACCTAAAATTTAGGCCAAAGAAAATTTTATACGTCAATATCTCAAAAACTATAAAACCCACAAGAGGAAATTTTATATTTTTGCGAGCTTGTTTAAGCATCATTTTTTTTTACTTTTTATGAAAAAAAAATCGTACCAATGCATTTAATTTTTTTGCAAAAATTGGCCATTTCTGTCGTAATATCCAAAAAATTCCTCTAGAGGTGACATGTAAAACTAACAAAACTTAACACTTATAGCCCAAGAATAGCTCTTGTCAACTAGCCTAAGCTTTTTAAAATCGGCTTACCCGTTTTGAAGATATAGAGTGTTTTTTACGGAAACCTTTAAATACTCCCCACCACCTAATTTTTAAAGATACAGCATAAAATTTTAAACAAAAATTATCCTCAACTTTAAAAGTCAGATATTTTTTTGTTAGGTTAATATAGCAAAATTCACAGAAACATCACTATTTTAGATTCAAGATTGCAGTTACGCCCCCTTGCTACCATTTTAGAAACTTAAATAATTTCCAGCTATTTCTCTTGACCACTTTTATCAAAAATATTTTTCCCCAACGCTTTGCGTTAAACACTACCTGAGATACAGCAGGCGTCCTTTCTTATTTGGACACCCGGTACATAATAAAGGGTGTGATTGAACAAATGATTAAAGAAAAGTCTTATAAGCATGTGTTATTTTGCTAATAAACGCGAAAAGACGATTGTCAATTGTTTTTTTTCTTTAATCTTATAGGACATAAAAAATGCTAGTAGTTTGCTAATCTAAACAATTTTATATTTTTACTAGTAACAAAATTACCACATTACCACCTGTTTTATTTGTCTTTACTTTCGCGAACTGTATAAAACACAATTTTAAAAACGTTCTTGTTCACCTAAAACAAGTTTAAAATTCATCAGGTTGAGAAAATGAAAGAAAAATTCGACAAACTCCGCGAACACGAAGAACAAATCTCTCTCATGGGACACATGTACACGTCATCGCCTAACCTCAAAGAACTACGCGACATAACCCCGTATCTAACCGCCAACTGGATCGCTCATAGATACCCGCGATCAGAGGACAATACCCGATCCTTATCGTCACCAGATACCTCCATTGCCTCACGAGATACCTCACTGGTGAGGAGAGATAGATACAGACCGAAAAGCTCTTCGCCTGTAACGAAAGGACTGAAACATTCGATTTTGAAACAAGTCGACAAGAAACCCGACAGTCCCAGGTTCGAGTCTTCCTCAAGGTATACTAAAGGTGGGGCATTGCGGACGGCAGTTAAGTTTCAAGGTGTTTAAGGTTTTTGTACACTGGTAAAGGATTCTGCACTAGTAGGATGGTTAACTCACTTAATTTCGACCTATTAAAATTTTCACGGGGTTTTGTACACTTAAGCAACGTGCATTAATTTTTTGGTGCGGAGGTTTGTACAATTAACCAATGTGCGTTAATTTTTTTGCACGGAGTTTTGTACATTTAAGCAACGTATTTTTTTTGCACAGAGTTTCGTACATTTAGGCAACGTACATTATTTTTTTGCACAGAATTTCATACTTTTAAGCAAGGTGCACTAAGTAGTGTGCACAGCAAAAAATGTGCACTGAATTTCGTACGCCTAAAATCATTAAAATAAATATTTGACTAGATTAAGAATTTTTTATCATCGGAAAGTATAAATACAATCTAAGCAGCAAAGGAAATACTCTATCCATTCTTTTGAATACTTGTCTCAAACAACTGGAATAAGTCCCTTGAGCCCCTGCTGGATCCCAGATCATTGCTTTTGACGTATTCAAGGCTTTTGACCAGGTCACACACATTACATCCATAGCCAAAGTACCTTCAAAATAGTCCAAACTCCTCTTTTGAGCTAAAAGGTAGTTTTACCCTTTTAATTAAGTTCATATAAAGTAGATCCAAAGTAGTGGATCTACTTTATATGAATTCCAAATCGGACTCTCTTTAAAATATTGTTTTCATATCTGGGGAATAGCTTCTCCCACAATTAATAGTGTTCTTTATTTCGCCAAAAGAAGAGCCGTGCGCTCTATTAATGATCCCATTCTTACAGGAAACCGTCCTTCCCTTAGCCACCGACAAGCTAGGGAAGATCTGTTACTCTTTTATAGGATCTAACGACCTCTGCTCCTCGAAATTAGTCAATAAAATCCCTTCTCTAGCAGCTCTCAATAGAGCAGCACGAAGTGCCACTCTTATGCATTTTTTTACAAACCATTTGGAGAGGCCCCGAGCTTTCTACTTTGTCTGCTTCTTTATTCCTAGAGTGTGGAACCAACTTGGAACATTTTTGAGTTCTATGCATCTTTTAAAAAAAGGTGCATATAGTGATGAGCAAAGCAAGACCAAGACCAAGACCGGGCTGGTCTTGGTCTTTCTTGTCTTGCAAAAATGAAAGCAAATACAAAACTGTTTACTATGGTAGCAGAAAAATATAAAGACTTTTAATTTCAAGAAGATGTGAATTTTTCCGAAAATGATTCTGATAACATTGGTTTCTAATTAAAAAAAAAATGTTTAAAAACTTTTTCAGTTCATATAAACTATTTATCTTAATATTAGTCTAACATTTAGCACATAAAATACATACATTAAAAAAATGGCTACCTTGTATATTATGCTGGAAATAGTTGAACTGTCATATATAAACAATCTGGTCGTAAATGAGTTTTAAATAATATTTTCGGTTTTGACAAAAATGAAGTCATCATTATTCTTTTGGCATTGTTTTGACTTTTTCCTCCAAACCGGAAGAGATATTTAAATTTCATTTATATAAAAATATTCCTAATGACATGACTAATAAATTTTGTTAAACCATTTCTTTAACAATTATATCTTAGTTTTAAGAAACAATTTACTGATGCCACTTTACAGTGTGGAACAAAAATAATGTATTCCTGGATTTTGAAAATCTTTGTAACACTCTTTAAGTGGCATCACTAGATACTAATTTAAAAAAAAATAGAATATGACAGTTATTTTTAGCTTCTATAACTTTTGTACCCCTAGTTTTTCTTTGTCGTGAACGGTTTTGAAGATATCGAGCTTTGTCGGACCATTAAGTCATCATCTCATTTTTTTTAAACATGTTATAGAATTTACTCGTTATCGTTGTAAGAAAACTGGATAAAAGATCAAAGTCATCGATTTGATTATAATTTTATTAAAGAAACTTGTTACTCATTAAATTAATCACCTTTTTTGGCAGTTCTCGGCACATTTTTTGTCATGTCTATATAAAATACCTGTGTATATTAAATTTAAAAATTAAATATTTTAATATTAAAAAAATTCCGAAGAAGTGCAAGAGTCTTGCAGGTCGGTCTTGGTCTTGCCTAGTCTTGCACTCCCCGGTCTTGGTCTTGGTCTTGGTCTTGCATACCCCGGTCTTGGTCTTGGTCTTGCAAGCGAAATGGCGGTCTTGGTCTTGGTCTCGGTCTTGGTCTTGCTGCAAGACCAAGACCAAGACCGCAAGACCAAGACCGGTCTCGCTCATCACTAGGTGCATAGTTAGCTTTTTCTCTGTTTTTTTATGAAGAAAAAATGTCAAAAATAGCACTTTTTTCTTAAGAGTGACTATTTCACTAGAGTGTTTTACACTGGCAAAATGTCGTAGCAACGACCTGTTTCTAACTGGCAAAACTCTTACCTGCGCTTACCTGGACAAAACCAGCCTGATGGTTTCTCAGCGACAAATTTTTGTTAAGCTAAAGAAAAAAACTATTGGCAGTTGACAAGTCTAACAATAAACACTGTGTTTTTAGCTAAAATTTGGCTCGTTTTCTGGTGAAATAGTCTTGTCAAATATCACTCAAGAAAAAAATTTCTAGGCAAAATATAATAGTTTCTTGATTTTATGGCAATTTCGTTTACAAAAATGTCATTTATGAAATTGCCAAGCAACAAACTTTCATACAATCGAAATATTTTGCCGACAAATATTTTTTTCTTATGATATTTTATACGGAAAATTTTTATTTAATTGTAATTTAATCGCGATGCTATCAATAGGACTTTTATAAAGAATCGAAAAACAAACATAATGTTTTTTTGCTGATCTTTATTGGTGCACAAAATTAAAATTAAAACACCTATGAATAATGTCAAATTTTCCCCCTTTAAAGGGTGAGTTTTAAAAATTAACTACACAAGTATACTATTTTGTGTTCGTCTTTCCACAAAATGGTATACTTGAGTAGTTAATTTTTAAAATTCACCCTTTAAAAGTGGAAAATGTAACATTATTCACAGTTTTTTAATTTTAATTTTATTTTTATGTAATAATGTTATAGTTTGCTAAGGTCCTATTACATATTATGTTGGCTCAAATCGCTACGACTCCGGCTTGACGAGGAATAGCACTGATGATGGTTTTACCGAAAGCGCTCTGCTAGGATTTTGTTTAAATTAAAAAATTGCACGAAATACAAAGTTTCTTTATTTCCTAAAATTTTTTACGCTAAAAGAAAAAATGGCTATTTTGACAGTTTTCTTCATATAAGAAACAGAAAAAAGCTAACTTTTGTACGGATTTTGGTATTTGAGGTGCTTTGCACCTTTTTTTTTAAGGTGGTAATGATGGTTTGCTGGAAAATTTCAGTTACCAAAACTTGTATTAACTGCCCGCAGACTCTCTCGTAGTTCACTTAAAACATACGTGGTATGTTAGTACTTACTTTAAGCCTTCGTGGACTGTCTCAACAGAAATAAATAAACAAATAAAAAAAAGTTTAAAAATAAATTGTCGCTTCATCATTTTTGATTTGTGCTAACAAAGCTAACGATAAAACTATTGTAGATCATTTAACACACTTCATACTCCTCAGAAATTTACACTACAAATAATACAAACTAGAAACAGCTATATTTTTGCATGCGCTTATCGAAAGCTTTATTTACTATCTGGTAATTATTTATATTTCATTTTCCTCAGAGGGTAAAAAAATTGCATAAGAATTATTATTAAAAAAGGCATTTTTTTATTAATTTTTGTACGTTATTTTTGTTATGTATGACAAAATTAAAACACTAAGTGCCAAAATAATTACCAGATTTAAAGTCGGACGCTTTAAAAAGACATTTGACAATGGGTTTTATACTTTTTAAACAGAGCCAGATTTACCTCCGCCACCACCACCCCCAAAAAGTCAGGGAGGAGTAAGGAGTCAAGAGCAAGGTAAAAAATACTAACAGTAGATTTAAATTTGATGCTAACTGAATAATCCACCATATTTCTTCTTTGTTAGAAATGGTCACAACGCTATAGGCCGCAGGTATAATTATATTCATAAAAAAGGCGTACGTAAGTTTTAGAAAGAGAAGTAACCTTTTTTATTTTTGTGTAAAACCGGCTTATAAAACTGATTGTTGGATGTTATCACATGGCATAGATTCTCAAAAATTCAAAGCATTAGTGTAAGATTTTCTTAGTAAATATTCAATTTTATTCAAAGAGTTATATCTATAAAAAACACAACAAAAAAAGAAAAGTTAAGTTGGACTTAATCTAATATTTGGTCATATAACCTCGTTTTTTTACTTGGTTTAATCTACTTTTTGGATTTAGCTCTTCCCATCGTTGGAGGATTATTTGTCATAACTCGTTTGAATTTTTAGCCTAAATCTTCGTTTGTATTTTTTTTACAATTATACTCAAAACGTTTTTAATCGGAATAATATTGGGACTAAAACTGGTCCATGCACCAGAACTTCCAGGTGACGAGTTTAAAACCATTCCTTTACTTCACATGCCATGTGGACTGGATAATTATTTTGTTGATATATATATATATATATATATATATATATATATATATATATATATATATATATATATATATATATATATATATATATATATATATATATATATATATATATATATATATACAGTATGTCCACGGAAAAGGTGTTGAAGAAGAAAAACTTTCTTATTTTTGATTATATCGAAAAAAGCTACTCTTGATAAAAAAAAATTTGCTACTTCTTAGAGTATGATTAGGATAGAAATTTAACAGATTTTATACGGGGTGTTTAAAAAATTGAAAAAACTTAAAATGGTACAAGAGTAAAGTGCATTTATTTGAGAAGATATGGAAATAAGTTACTAGGAAAAGTTGTTCAAAATTAAAAGGTAGTCTCTAATACCAATTTTCGAAAAAATCGGCCCACTTTTATTTATTTGTGATTAAATTTATTTTCATATCAATTTAAATTTTTAATAACAATTTTATCAAATTTTTTGCTGTTAAGTAAGCATTTAAAGCTGACGTTACTGCGGCTAATAAATTAAAAAAGCGAAGTGTCAATAAAGCTTGTCACTATCAACGCCTACTAGTACAATAATGAGTTGTTAATTTGGAATTAGTTAACTAATATTAAAATAAATTTAATTACAAATTAATAAAAGTAGGCCGATTTTTTTAAAAATTAATAGTAGGAACTATTTTTTACTTTTGAACAACTTTTCCTAGTAACTTATTTCCATATCTTCTCAAATAAATGCACTTGACTCTTGAACCATTTAAAGTTTTTTCAATTTCCTGAATACCGCTTATAAAATTTGGTAAATGTTTTATCCCAATCTACTCTAAGGAGGAGTTTTTTTTTTTTTTATAAAATTAAAAATAAAGAAGTTTTTTACTATTAAACACCTTTTCCGTGATTGATTGGTGTGTCCACGGAAAAGGTGTCGAATAGGAACTTCTTTATTTTTAATTTTATCGAAAAAGTTACTTGTAATAAAAATTTTGCTACTTCTTAGAGTAATATTGGGATAAAAAAATTAACATATTTTATACGCGGTGTTCGAAAATTGAAAACTAAAATGGACAAGAGTAAGTGCATTTATTTGCAAAGATATTTTTTCTATGGATACCGAATGTTCGTTGGCCTTCGAAAACCGTCCATATTGCATTCGCTGTCTGAGCAAACGTTCGTTGGACACGAAACCGCAAAAATGGATGCGCGATTCCAGACGTGGCTTTTCTCTATGTAAATCTATTAATAGAAATGGGTCGTCATTGGACCACTCTTTTTTTCATTCATATTTGGAAAATAAAATTTTAATTCCAAAAAAAAACACGTGCATTGACTGCACCGGAGATTTAAACCAAACGCTTTTATAGCTCGTTCGTTCGCTCGGCATTCGCCGATTCCCTCTTTTTCTTTTGATGTTATGTTATGATATAGTCTCTAATACCAATTTTCGAAAGAATCGGCCCACTTTTATTTATTTGTGAATAAAATTTCATTATCAATTAACTAATTCCAAATTTTTCTACTAGTAGGCGTTAATGGTGACAAGCTTTATTAACACTTCGCTTTTTATAATTCATTAGCCTCTGTTACGTCAAGCTTTAAATTTGATTAAATTTTTATTAAACATTTTAATTGATATTAAAATAAATTTAATCACAAGTAAATAAAGTAGGCCGATTTTTCAAAAATTGGATTGAAATACCTTTTTAATTTGAACAACTTTTCCTAGTAACTTATTTCCATATCTTCCAGATAAATGCACTTTACTCTTGAACCATTTTTAGTTTTTTCAATTTTCTGAACACCTCGTATAAAATATGTTAAATGTTTCTTACTCTTAGAAGTAGCAAAATTTTTTATAAGAGTAGCTTTTTTCGATAAAATCAAAATAAAAAAGTTTTTTCTCTTCAACAGCTTTTCCGTGACATACTGTATATATATATATATATATATATATATATATATATATATATATATATATATATATATATAATATATATATATATATATATATATATATATATATATATATATATATAAATATATATATATATAATTCTGGACATTAAAGCTTCCCGCTTTATGCCAACAAACACCAAGCCATATATCCTGCCCTATTCCCCACACATTTACAGATTTACATATTTAGCAACCCTGTGAAGAGTAAATATATGGTTCCAGGGCTGCAAAATTATAGTACATCAATTTGAAAAAATTATAGTGGATTAGAAAAAATAATCGTTTAATTTAATTTTATCGCACTTAATAATGGTGAAATGTATATATTTTTTAAATAAAACTGTTAAAGTAAAAGTTCAATTTAAAATCAGCAGATTATTAAATATATGATTAGTGTCTCGTGATATTTTACAACTTTCCTAAGCAAACTTCACTTTATATATTATGGTCAAGTTCACACTATACCCTCCGCCACACTAGCGCCTTTTTATTTAATGCTACTCTGGAGCCACTTTTTGAGCCTAAAAGCCTTAAGAGATGGTTCTTCATACCTCTACCCTCCATATTTTATTGGGAGTGTTCAGTAGTTTGCAGATGTTTACCCGCATTAATTAATGTAATTGATGTGTTGTACGGTAGAAGCGCTCTAATATAGTATCAACAGTCATTTTGGCGCCAAGTAACAAGCATTTTGAAATTAATTACGAAAAGTTTGTTTTTTTCGGTCTAAGAATATTGTTTATAAAAATTACAGTAATAACTACCCTGTTCCAAAAGTTGGTTGCAACGAGAAAAGTGCATTATTTACAGCATCAATCATTCGTTGTTCTTAATATATTATCTCCTAAGTATCCCAACAAAACAGCATCTTGTTCAGTGGTGGAAAGTTTCGACAGCTAGAACCAATTCTTCTTTTTACTTAATTTTCTTACTCGAAACGTTGTTTAATTTCTAAGATAGTTTTCTTATTTCTATATATAACTTTTAAATTAATTTCTTTTTATTTTTGACCGACAGACATTTTTAAAAATAAAGTGTACGCCAATGTTTCGCTTTTTTTGATAATATGTCATGTAATAACCTCCAACAAAAATTAGCTGTACATGGACAATGAAACAGCAACTCTAAAAACAGTCTAATCAAGTTGCAGCTTTATTGTTAAAATATCTGCTACCTATAATAGCAGTGTGACCATCCCTAACAAGATTAAAATGCGGCATGACCGTCTTGGTCAAACCCGGAGCTATCCAATAGTTTAAAGGCTTCTTCGTAATCCTAATGCAATTCATCTTAGTAGTCGTCCCTTATTTAATAATGTTGGATAAACAAAATAATGTTTTCACTGCACACAAGGTGTCCGGGAAAATCTCCTAGATATGAAAAAAAACACGTGAAACGAATACTACAAGTTTATATAAACTTTTGTCGTATAGACCTCCTCTTCAAAGGGTTTCCAAAGAGCTCCAATAAAATCAATTTTTTGGACATAATTATTGAACACCGGGTATTTTACAATCATATTTTAATAAGATGTAATATTAAGTAGGACTCTTCAAATTTCTATCAAAGAAAGTGTTGTGAGTTACTCACAGCTGCAGGGACGGACTAGCTGTGACACTCATCACCCTCTTTTTTAACGCGTTTTATGGATAAGAACTTTGGGCAACGTTTTTTACAAATCTTTAGCTATTGCCTAAAATTTAGGTACTCTTTATTCAGGTCGCTAATGTTAACTGTTTAAAAAAACATCACTTTATTTTATCATGTATTTGGCGTATTTCGATAAAAGATACATCTTGGTTCCTATCAAATGTTCAACCTTCAACTAACCTTATGATGAAAAAAGTGAAACAAAATTAGACTTTTGCTTGTTAGTTGATAACGTCTAATTTTGTGAATTGGAGTTTAATCAACCCGACAAATCTTAGGAGACTAACTAAAAACGATTAGGATTAGCGACATAAATAAAGAGTACTTCATTTTTAGTTAATAGTTAAAACTTTGTAAAAAAACGTTGTCCAATGTTCTTATCAATACAGGGCGTTAAAAAAGGGGGACATGGGTGTCACAGCTGTGTGTAATTTACAACATAATGCCAAAGATAATACTACTACGAATAGATGGTTCATTTAAATGGGGCGTTTTGAATCAGTTCGAAGATATCAATGCTTCCGTAAATGCGAATAAAATTACGCAGGTAACCCCTGCCCCAGCGAAACAAACCGTGCGACATTGCCAATGTCTGTCGCTTGTACCTTATTCGGAACACGAAGTAGCGAAAGCGGGCGGCTAAACGGATTGTGTTTTTTCCAGTCGCGTTTCATCACGCCAATAGTAAAGGCCTACCGGCAACACTGTTTGGACATCGGCTCGCGTTAGCCAAAGTCCATGAGGGGTATCAAAAATATAGCATTGAATGGTTCATCTTATCCGTAGTAGTATTATCTTTGATAATGCATAGACTCTTATTTGGTAGTATGTCTTATTAAAATAAAATTGAAATATACCTTGTGGCAGAGCTGTCGATAATTAAATTAAAATTAAAAAATCGTGTTTAATTACTTCTCAGTAATTGGATTACTTTACTGCAATTACTTTTTGAAAAAGGTAATTGTATTTGGATTATCAATTAATAGGTTAATGTTATCGTAATTGGTAATTGATTGTTACGAATTCCATGTAATTCAATTAGAAAGTAATTCGATTACTTATAATGTAATTAAATTACTTAAAAATTAATTCAATTTCTCAATAAATAATTGAATTACTACGAAAAATTCAATAACCTTGCTTTATGAAAAAACTGCCGGAATTTGGTCAGCCAGAAAGAGCATCTTAAAACACGGCGGGACACTTTGAATCCGGCGCACGCCGCTTTGGCGCCGATTTCGTATTTTGAATTGATGCTTACAGCCACCGTTTTTATACTTTTTTTTGTAAAAAAATCTGTTGATGTTTGAAGTAGGATAAAAAGAAATTTTTATTTTAAAATCATTTAATATTAAACTCAGTTTGAATAGTGTGATGTGCGCGTATGATGCATATTAGTATAAACATATTGTTTATTTAGTATATATCGTGTTCAATATATGTGGTAATTTAAATAAGTAATTGCTAAAATATTCAATTACTTTTAGTTATAATTGATAATTGAATAACTTTTTAAAAGTAATTGCGATAGCTCTGCCTGGTGGATAAATAACTAATTATGTCTAAAAAAATTGATTCAATTGGAGCTCTTTGAGACCAATATATCCGAAAAAGAGGCCTATACGAAACAAGCTTATATGAACTTGTAATATTCTTTTCAACTTTTTTTTTTTATATTCGGGCGATTTTTCACATTTTCCCGGACACCTCATAGCAAAACGCGTATAACGTAAAATTTATTTTCTCTAATAGCGCCAGAAAACCATAATAAAATCGACATTCCAGAATGGCGAGCTTAAATTTAGTACACCCTATATATTTACAAATATGTATCAGAATCGATTCGATTAATATAAACTTACAAAAATAGTCGATATCACCCTAAAACCAAAACCTATAAATAAGAGATGTCTGTACCATGCTGTAAACATACAACTACGTAAAACGTAGGCTGATCCAAGATTAGATTTTTAAACGCTTTTTTAAAGTAAACTTGGTCGTTTTAGTTAAGTTTTTTTCATTAAGAAATACGGTGCAAGTAAAAATTGGTAAGTGTTTATTTTATATTAATGTTTTATCTTACATAAAATTATTCCTTGAAAGCCGTTTTATAGTCCAGTCAAGAAAGAGTTTTCTGAGAAAAATAGTTCGAAGGATACCAAAAATATGAGCGATGACTCGTTCGTCGCGGATTGCAATTCTGAGAAATGTGTCAGGTTGATTTTATTTTGCAAATAAAAAAGGCAATTGTTATTTTAAAAAAATCCATTTTGTTTTTTAATGATAACTTAGAAAATGTAGAAGATAGCGAGAACTGCAAAAAAGATCCTTAAAGAGGTGAGAATTTGCGAAAAAAAAACTCATAACTCCCGGATCTCTAGCTTAAATATTTATAATTTAAATTTGTTGCTGAAAATATTGCTCCGCGCGCTCCTTTCGGGATGAGTACGCCGCCTCTATAGTGAGTACTGCATGTAAACGTTTTTTTTTTAAATATCGATTTAAAAATTTTAAAAAATACTATCATGAATTTTTTGCCTCTGGTCCTTTTTATAATTACTTAATAAGATGACGTCATAAAATTATTTTAAATTTGTTTATTTTGTTTATAACGAATTTTATAATTTAAAAAAAAATCGTTTGTTAAAACGTTATAAACAAAATAAACACATTTTAAATAATTTTATGACGTTATTTTATTGAGTACACTCACAAAAAGAAAGAGGCGAAAAATTTATAAGGTGATTATTTAGACAATTATCCAGCTTTCAATGAAGACGGAGGTACAAAAGAATATAATAATAGTTAATTAACAATGGGTGCATTATTTTTTTCCAATGTTACTTTCTTTCTTTAAGTGTTAAAATGACAACATAATTTTTTAAAATGTTTTAATCAATTTAGTGCTTTCAAAAATTTATTTAGATGCAGTTCTCACTATAAAGGCGGCGTACTAATCCCAAAACAAGCGCGCGGAGCTCTATTTTCAGCAACAAATTTAAATTATAATTTATAAAGCTAGAGATCCGGGCGTCGCGAGTTTTTATGAAAATTTCCTGCTTTTTAAGGATTTTTTTGCAATTTTCGGTATCTTGTATAGTTTTTGAGTTATCATCAAAAAACAAAGTGGCTTATTTTTTCTTTTTTGTTAATAACAATTGCAATTTTTATTTGCACACAAAAAAGGTTAAATTATATATTAGATTTTTTCGTAAATAAGTGCCGAAAACATACAAAATGTATATTTTGTATTTAATAGTTCTAACTTAAATTTTTGGAAAAAAAACACAAACATTTCTATAATTTTACCAAAAAAATTGAGAAAATGCGCAAGAATCGACAACTTTCGGTAATTCGGTTTAGCTTAATAGTCTAAGTTCTGAATAGAGTCGAACTTCATCGATCTGTCAACCTGATAATTTTTTTAAATGGGCCCAAATATTATGGTAAAA
>JAHBCN010013040.1:0-25571 GCA_019359885.1 Listronotus oregonensis
GGATAGCCCTTGACTGACTTACATAAGTGTTTTGGGTTTTGATTTCTTCTCTTATTTTTTGAGGGAATAAAATCCTCCTGCATTCTAAGACAAATATACCTTAGAAACTTGCCATTGTTAAAAAGTTAAAATATACTAAATATGCCGCCGTTGTTTCAGGCCGAGTATTGGGTGGAGGGGTTTTAAAAAGTGAGTGACTTTCCCCCCCTGCGACCTCTTTTTTTTCTAAATTTTTATATTTTCCCCCAAAGGATCGGATTCCTCGTTGGAGAAGTTCACATCTTCCCCACTGTGTCACTCCGGCCGGCCTTTTTTGATGTGTCCTGGTGCCCTGTCTCCAGAATTGCAGGACGTTGACCATCATGCCTCCTCTGGTCTGGACGTGGGAGCTCAAAATTTTCCCAGATTTTTCTGCATCCCCGGGCCCCCAAAAAAACGGTCCTTCCCTTTCTGTTTAAAAAGGGAACCCTGCCGGGGTTCTGTCCCCCTTCTGTTTGGATTCAGGCCCTTTTAAGCACCTTTTGTTCGGGATGAAATTTGGCCCCGGTATTGGGGGGCCCTTTTCGAAACGGGGATTTTTTTATTCAAAAGGTTTTTTTAAACACCTTGCCTTTTTTCCTATGAAAGCGGTTTGTTGTCTGTTTAAAACTAGGGAAGTAATAGTCCACCAAAAGAGCCCCGCATTACCGCAGTAAGGCTAGATACTTGAGGCTCGCCCTGTTTGGGGCACCGTTGGGACACCTGTTTAAGGCACAGGATGTCATTCACTCACAGCACGGTATGCTAACACCTTGAGTTAAATCTTGTGTTCATCTTGCCGGGATACGGTGGCAACAAAGTTGCCGATAAAGCAACTCCAGCGCCAAAAGTCCTACTGGGCCCCCAAACGACGATGTGTGAACACAGAGGTTGGGCCAAAGTAAGCAGTTAACATTATTTTTCCTTCACTTGTTTCATAAAACCCACTTACATAACAAAACTTAAGTTTCTACTGACTTATTAAGTGCCCCATAATTTTGATGAGGGAATGAATGGGTAAGTCACTCCGTCAGTAGTAAAATGGGCAATTTTCAAAATCGAAAATCTGAAAAACCACATGGCATAACTTTCTCAATTTTTTTACAGGTAATAAGAATATTTATGTTATTTTACGCACCAAATCTTATACCTTTAGGTAGAACGGTAACAAAGGTATGATAGGGGAAAAAGACCCTTTGTGTAATATACACATATTCATGCGTCAGGCCAGAACTTGTTCTGAAGCACTACCACTGCGTCAAACAAGACAAGTTAAAGATCTGCTGCTAAGAGTTAAGAGAAAGATCAACTCTTATCTCCAAGTGAATCTAAAAACGCAGTAATTTTTGTCTGTGACAATTAAATAGTGTTTACTTAAGTATAGAGTAATTAAACAGAAAAGGTTGCAAACTGGAAGTTGGCAACATAAAGTTTTAACAAACTCTTTTTATTTACCAAAAAAAGCTTGCAAATACTAACGCTTTTTTTGTAAAAACCAATCAGTGGGCAAGGTCCAATATCATTTCACAATTAATTTGATATACAGGGTGTTCAGAAAATACTTTTACAAAATTTTATGTTAGAGCTCTGACGCCAAAATGGGTCGATTTAAGCCAGCTTATCAATGAATTGCTTTGTTTAGCGTCAAAAGATTTTAAAAATATTGTTTTTTTCTAAATTTTAAATAATTTCTGGTACATCGACAGACACTACAAAATGATTTTTTTGCTGTATAGTAGTTGTCTCGTCAGAAAAAAAGTTGGCAATTTTTAGCGGACATTAATTAACTGTAATAAATAAACAGTTAATAAATTTTAAAAGTTAATTTAATAAAAAAAGTAACTACAGGGTCATTCACAACCATACTTGTGACTTTTCCCGTATTTAAAAAAATGTGAAATGGCTATTTTGTGTATTTTTTTTATAATCCTAAAGACTTGTTTAATGGGAAATAGTATCTAATAAAATTTATGCTTTAAGAAAATACTGACTTATTGTATTTTAGCATTTCCATATTTACTGTTTTTATTCGAAATCGAAAATTTCTTATATACATTTAATAAATTATGTTGTTACTAAAAATTGGTGTATCAAACAAATAAGATACTTTTAACAACAAACCCCTAAGGGAGCATCCAATAATTACGAAAGTTGTTTTTCTTTTAATTTGGACTCCTTGGTGGACTTTGGTAAGATATCGTTAGATCTCCCTTCCCCTTTAATGAGCTTTACGCTATAATTTTTAAATAATTAAATTTATTTTACATGTATTTTGCTTCTTCAAAAAAAATATTAAGTAGTCATGAATATTTTTTTGCTTACAGAATGGGACACATTTTTTTTCTTTAAAATAGATTATTTTTTTTATTGCCTATAATAATAATCTATATTCTTTAAATTTAATGGTTGAAGTTATTATTTATAATAAATGGTGGTAGAAATTTGCATCAAAAATTAATATATTTTAAGATATTTGTAGTTTTTCCATTATAACAGAAACTAGTTTTTTATCTAATTTGATATTTTTTAAAACTGACCCAAAACGTCTTAATTTTTTGGGGGAATACTCGAAGAATTGAGCAACTTCCTCCATATTACTAGGGATATCCAAACTAAACTGCTCAACAAAAAAGATCTCCATTTTTTTTAACCCATTTTCAAACTGCTGTAACTTTTTTAAAATTAACTTTTTTGAATATCTAAAACGAAGTTTAAAACCGCGTTTTTTTACTTTAGCTGTTTTGCATTTATTTTAATAGGATAATATTATATAGTACAGGGTGATCCATGTGCAAAAAAATCATTTATTTTAGTGGTAACTTTTTTAGTCGTTATAAATGGGTTGTTACCAAGGTCATATCAATATCTCTGACGTTTATGCCATTTTTGAATTGAGGACCTCTTTCATACACTCCAAAACGTTAAATTCTTAAAAATTATTTAAAAAGCTATAACGGGAAAATGTATTGATGGATTTCAACGAGTGTTTTATATTCGGAAAGTTATTTCAAATTTTTTATGTCCTAAGCACTTTTCGATAGGTTTTTTTAGTAACGGGGCCAACAAATACCAAAAACGAAGTGATTTAAAAAATCCTAAGTATAGGGGTAAATTATTGAACGCCAAAGGGACCAATGTTGGTTTTGTTTTAAAAATGGCCAAGTTAAAGTTTGTGTCAATATCTGAAACGATTTTAGTTAATCGATTTATGCTGTTTAAGTGCCTGTAAACAAATTTAGCAAAAGTGCGTCGTTATTATGGCATTAGATCTGAATGGTAGGAATTCCAACAACGTCTTAAAGTTCTACGTAAACATTTTTAAACATAAATTAGGGTATTTGGTGTTGAACACCATACATGCTGAAAGGTATCGAGATAGGTGTATTAGGGATATTGTTATTCCTTTTGCATGAACTTAAACAGCATAAATCGATTAACGGTAGAAATATTTTGGATTTAACAAACTTTAATTTATTTTTAAACAAAACCACATCTTTGGTCTAATGGATTTAATAATTTACCCCATATTTAGAATTTCTAAATCATCTACGTTTTTATTTGTTATATATCATAAAATTATAACCACCAAAGTGCCTAGGAATAAAAATCTACATGAAATGAGCTTTCCGAATATGAAACACTCGTTAAACCTTAATCCATTTTCCAGTTATAGCAAAAATTGATTCCAAAATTTGACGTTTAGATTGTTATCGCAAGGGGCCTAATTCAAAAACTGGCCCAAAAGGATATTGATATGCCTTGGTAACAAAAATATTATAAGACCAAAAAAATTACCACTGAAATGGGACCCCTCGAATTTTTTGTTTTTTGCAGCACTCTATTGATTACCCTGTACCCTGTACATCATGATAATATTCATTTACTAAAATAAATGCAATACAGCTTAAAGTAGAAGAAACGCGGTTTTTTTGTTTTAGATATTCAAAAAAGTTAATTTTTAAAAGTTTTTGTGTTTGGGGTTAAAAAATTAAATGGTACTATTTTTGTTGAGCGAATTCCACATTGTTTGTTTGAGAAATTAAATTATTTTTGACACTATGTCACTAAAGACGCCGCTATTAAACCATGCTTAGTAACCGAACTAAATACAGGGTTCGATAAACTATTATATCGAATTTTCATTTTCTTGTAAAAAAATAGTTTTATTCAAAATTAGAAAAAAATCTTGTATGGAACACGTTAGAAAAAGTTAATTTTGTGCTACTTTGCAGGCTCATCCGCTCGTTACACAAAAGGAAACTTTTACTAACTAGTTGCATAAATAACTATTGTTATAGGTTCATAAAATTACTAGTTTTGTTATGAGTCCCACCTTCAAATACTACAAATTTGTTATGTAAAAATGTCATAACCAAACGGTGGTAGAAAAAATATTTTTATAAATATCAATTTAAAAATTTACTTGTGCATTTATTTTATACTTATAAATCTTAATGATTAAATAATTAAACGATTTTTTTTTACAAATTTCAGTGGTAAACCTTTTTGTTAAAACAAATTGCAGCAAATAATTTTAGACTGTAAAAATTTTGAATAAAATTGTATGCAAGAAAATAATTTTCTTACAAGAAATCTTTAAAACTGTTAAAACAACTTTAAAATAAAACATGCAATTTTTATTGCGTTTGCAAAAGAAGGTTTAAAAAAACTATTTATTTTGTTTAAAACTTGTAACACAATCCTGTTGTTTGTTTTACAGGAAAGAATACCTGCTTTAATAATAAAACAATTTGTTTAATTGATATATAAAGCAATAAACAATATTTTTATTACTAACCCAATGTCACGTTTATTAGTGGTTCTTTGTTTTGACGACTTCTTTTACATAAAAGCATCATATTGTCTTTAAACCACTTCGGTACTTCCATTTGTTGTTACACGCTTACTTAAGTACAATTTCTCAATTGTAATAATGTAATTGAAGGTCAATTTTAATGTTACATATAAGTATGTCAATGATTTACCTGAATACCCCTAAAAAAATAAATAATCTTCGTCAACATCATCATAAAGGAAATGTCATTAACATTGTCACACTTTGTCATGATTTACGTCTCGTTATGGTTGGTTTAACTAATTTTTTTGTAGCAGTGGTTAATGTTACATCATTAATAATTAACCTTATTAATTTAAAATATGTTTTTTTTTTTATATTATTGCATACTTTTTGTACAGGGTCTTTGATTATATTTACGCGGCTTCTGAGGCCTTTATTTTTGAAGACAGAAAAAAATGTTTTAGATAAAAATTGTAGGATTTTTTCATAATTTTGAAAATCAGTAAAAAATAAATAAAAAAATGGAAAAATATAGGCAATTTCAATTTTTTTTTAAAAACCCTGTATTTATTACAACGAAAGATATTTTTCTTTGAAAAATATATACACTAATGATATTTGGATAAACCCTTTTGGAGATATTTTGGGTTAAATTATTAATAAATTACAAAAATTTTATATTAGTATTAAGAAAATGAAACAATAAAATTTTATGCTGAATTTGGTGAGGGTTTTCTGGACCAATGTTTATTTTTGTGATTAAACATTCCTGCTAAAGTGAAGGCAGACTTGTCGGTGAATAAAATTTTATTTAAAAACTTTGGATCCAGCTGCATAAACCTAGCTATTTCCAATGCATATTTAGGTCGGTCCTGCATGTTTTGTTCGGGAAGATTCTGAACGGACATAAATTAATAAGGATAAAATTTGTAAAATTTTAAGGTTAAATAAATTTTATAATCTGTTTTACTAAGTTCAGATGCCGCATCTGAGATTGATATTTCAGGATTTTCTAAAATTATTAAAAGTAGTTAGTGCTAGTCCGACAGAAAAAGTATAATAATTATCCTGAAAAAACGAGGATATCCAAAATTTTGTTTTCATTTCGTGCTGCAGTCCTTTTCTTTATTTTAAAGCTTTTTCGTTCAATAAACTTTCTTACTATGTATTTAATAGTATCTATAGATGGTACCCGTTGTTAAGGATATAATAAGTAATATTTCCTTTGCACTGTCGTCATGATATTATTGTTACCATAAAAAAGACGCATAATAGCGATTTTTGTTTTTCTGAATAGCTCATCGACAAAAAAGCAATACAAACTACTTTTTATACGACTGTAGAAAATGGGGTTTTGCACACGCTAAACAAGCTTTGAAAATTGTATTTTGCGCACAATGTGTGCAAAGAGGAAAATATATTTTTTGCACACGGTTCTGTCTTTTCAATATGATTTATTATGGTTTTTATTGTTATGTCAAAAATATAGAAAACTCAAAGTAGGCTTTATTCCATAGCAACCGTCATAGTTTTCTTTGTTTTGTTGATTAGATACCAATTTAGATACAAAAAATTTTGATTTCGCGAAAAAATGTCCGATTCTGAAGAAATTCTAAAAAAGCGAGTTTAATCTCGTCAAACCTGCCAACCAAGTCAAGAGATCGATATGAAGCCGAGTTACATCGATTTGTAAGTGGAACAAGCAAATAACGTACAAACGTTTCCGAAAATGTTATGTTGGTGTACTTTGAAGAGCTGTCGAACAAATACAAGTCTTCAACATTATGGAGCACCTTTTCCATGCTAAAATCAACTGAGGGCAAGCCAAAATACAGATATTGGAAATACCAGAAGTTGCAGGCCCTAATAAAAAGAAAATCAGAAAACTATGTGCCAAAGAAGTCCAAAATTCTTAGCGAGAATGATTTTGCCGCTTCCTAAAGAACGCTTCAGACGAGAAATATTTGCTAATCAAGGTAGGCATCACAGTTATTTTTATTTATTTTATGGTGTCATTTTTATGGTGAGAAGGGTTTTAGTAGGCAGGGGTTACTAATTTACTGTTTAAATAGATTGCTAGTTTCATAAAGTACTAGCAAAATGAATAAAACTAAAGACTTATCGGTATTTTTCTTGTTTCAGGCAGTGGTGGCAGTCGGACTCTCTGGGGCATGCCGAAGAAAGAATTATTGCTTCCTTAAAAAGAAAATATGACGGATTTTGGCAGCGCAATGTTAATTAAACTAGAGAATACCAAAACGAAGATGCCGAGATCATTTACGAGTGTCAGGAAGTCTCTACACCATCTTAAAAAGTATTCTGCCCTTCGACCTCCACTCCTGCAAACGAATCGTTTTTCTTAATTATCAAAATGAAAAATGCACTCGCCAAAACATTGGAATTAACAAAATTGGCGGTATGGCAAAGACATCGCAAATTTTTGATGTTGGAAACTCCAGAAGCCTATACCGGGCATTGCTTTAGGCGGTCGTCAGCCACAATATTGGTGAATTCTGGATCAGATTTGCTGGCTCTGAAGCGCCATGGTGGATGGAAATCCAGCTCAGTCGCCGAAAGTTATATAGATGACTCGCTTAGTAATAAAATGGATGTTTCAGAGATCTTCCTCTGTGTCGTGTTGCAGCAGCCACAACAGCAATTGAGTAATGAAGTGCCGCAAGAAAACTGCAATATGCCGACGACAGAGAACTGTATAAGCAGGTGCCAGAAAATGTTGTCTCCATCGTTAAAAAGTCGATCAACAATGCGACGATTCCTACTAAAGTAAACATTACAATTAATATTTTAAAATAGTTATGAAGTTTCCTGTTTGCTAAATTATAGTCTGTAGTTTCTTGTTTTCATTATTTGTTTTGCGTTTGTTTTTAAAATAAAAATTTACACAAAATGTTTTTTTTATTTGCAGTCGTATAAAAAGTATCATGTAAAACTCGTTAGAAAACCTCTTTGCACACTCGCGAGACTTGTGGACCTCGACTTCGTCTCGGTCCATCAATTTGTCTCGCCCGTGTGCAAGAGTCGTTTTCAAACCTTGTTGTTTAATATACTATTAATAGTTAAACTGATAAATTTCAGTTTTTTACGTATCAATACGTCAAATTTATTAAAACCATTTTTGTTTTCATAGCTTTCTTGATACTTACGTTGATTGAGTTGTAGCGCATAATATACAGGGTGTTCCATTTAAAAAAGTTGAAGTTGCCTATATTTTTCCATTTTTTTATTGCGATATTTTTTTACTGATAATTTCAAAAGATAATACGGGAAAAATCCTACAATTTTTATATAAAACATTTTTTTCTGTCTTCAAAAATAAAGGTCTCAGAAGCCACGTAAATATAATCAAAGACGCTGTACACATAAACTTTACCGGCCCATTTTTTATTAAACGCTTTATCGTTATCACCAAAACCTTTAAATCAAAAAGTGTGGTTTTTTAACAATAAAACTTACAAATACTTAAAGTCAAAAAAGTCTTTTTAAAACTGCCCTGAAAATCGACAAGCCGGCATCCAAGTGAGAAACCATAACTATCAAACCGTCTAAGATGTAATTGAGTGTGTTATAACATCGCAAAATAAAATAATTGGTTGCTTATATGGCAGTAATTTTTTTTCGTCCATTGCCAAACATATCAGTAAAGACTTTGGTAATAACTCTTTCTCACTCCCAAGCCTTGAAGACAAAATTATATATAGCTAAAAAAATGCCGAATTCTGCCAGTAATTTGCTAATAGATTTACTTTTCATTCTTTTATTAATTTTCCTCTTCCTATAGTTGCTTTTGATCCTCGCAATTTTTTGTAGGTAATAGTAAAATTTATGCCCAAATAGCATTTCGTCCATTGCCAAAAATATCAGTCAACACTTCTGTAATAACTTTTCTTCATCCCCAGGCTGCGAAGGCAAAATTATGTTTAGCTACAAAAAACGCCCAATTCTGTCAATAATTTGCTGCTAGATCTACTTTCCACCCTTTTGTTAATTTTTTTTCTTCCAGTAGTTGCTTTCCATCGTCACAACATTTCTTAAGTAATATTCAAAGTCAAGCAGATCTAGCGCATGACGACTTTGTTTTTGTGTGTTTTCTTGTCTTTTTATGGCTTTTCTTATATCTGAGTGATCTGTTGATACGTATTTTAATTCTTCTTGTTTTTTGTCTGGTTCTGTCAGGCGTATGGATCTTGAAATTAGTGTGTTTATTACTGCTTGTTTTTGTGAGGGAGAGTGGTGCGACTCTGCATTTAGGTACCTGTCCGTGGGTGTGGGTTTTCGATATACACTATACCCAAGGGTTCCATTTGAATTTTAAGTAAGCAGAAGGTCTAAAAATGAAAATTTATTGTCTTGTTCGATTTCTAGTGTAAACTGTATTCTTTGGTGGATGGTATTTAAATATGTGAGGAAACTGTCTAGTTCTTCTTTGCTGTGTGGCCATATTATAAAAATATCATCTACATAACTTTTCCAAAGTTTAGGTTTTAAAGGTGCGTTTTTAGTGCTCCTTGTTACAAAATAGATCATAATATATAGGTTAGGTATTACTGGTGAGATTGAGGATCCCCTCCTTTTAAATATTATTGGATTGTAATACCAAAAAGATTGCCCAGTTTATTGCCTTAATAACACAATAAGTTTCACAGCCTCAAACAAAATCTGGCAGTTTGCATTATCTCGAAATTATATTTAAACTTAAGAAAATATGCTATTTTACGATATTCTAAATTACTTGTTTTTTTTTGCAGAATCAGCAGACTCCCCACCGTCCGCTGAAGATGATTCCGACATGTATATGGAACCCTTGGAAGACGATCATCAGCCTTCATCCACAAATTTGGAAGCACAAGCCGATAGTGGACACTGGTAAACGTGGCAATTTAAAAAAATATATATATCAAGGTTGTTTTAAAAATTGTGGTTACCAGGACCACATTGTGAAAAGTTGCAAAAATGTTTTAATTCTAACAGTCTCAATAAAAGGATTATTTCGCCAAACAAAAAAGATAACAAATAAAAAAATTAACACGCTATCTCTAGATAAACATTAAAACTCAACAGCAATAAAATAAAACGAATTTAAGTTATAACTTCAGTTATAGGAGTAAGTTTTTGTAAGGATTTGTCTGTTTTAATAGAAAAAACCCCCACCAACCACTGTGTATTCAAACTCGATAAAAGACACGCAGAACAAGTAACTGTATTTACTTTGCAAGTCAAGATTCTTTATTAACTCCTAAAAAAATTTCGAATGCTTCTAGACAGTCCACAAAATCTTAAAAACTAAATCCTAATGTACGGTGGAGGTAGATAAAAAGATTTCCTTTAGCTCGTCTATGGGCAAGTGCAAAAAGCTTTCTTTTACAAACTTTATTGAATAAATAAGGCGAGTGGTGATGCTGGAATAATTTTTTTAACAATTATGGGAAACACCTTGTCCCAGTCTTAAAAACAGCATTTCAAGCATAGTTAAATTTGGCATACATACAGAATAGAAAGTATTTTTGGCTGAAAAGAAAAATTCACACATTTTTGAAGTTACTGAGACTATGGATAGCATGCAACAGAATGTAGGGCAGTTAGGGTTATTCTCGACAGTAATGGACATAATGGTTAATAACTCTTTATTCTACAAAACTTGTTCACTAATAAGTAAGGAAAAAGTATTAAAGACCTTTTTTGCGTCAAAGAACATGACTGTGTCTTTATGGGATTAAACTGGATAAGATTGTTGGTGCCCAGTATCAATTGAAAATTATGTTAAAGAGATATCTGTATTATCCCGCGCTTTTTTTAAATCAGGCTTAGAGTTTGGCTTAAAAAGCTGATTAATAAAGCAAAGAGTACTATCTTTAAAAAAACTATAAATCGGTTTAATAGTAAAAATAAAGGATAGCTGATGTAAAAATAAAGAGTTGGTGCCAGTCCTAAGCGCTGAGGAACACCAGCACTAAGTATGAAAGTAATAAAATCTAGAAGAATGAACATTTATTATAGAAGATATAGGTCGATTAGAAAAAAGACAGGAGAGCCAAAAATTTTAGGCAGAAGACCATCATATCAGGATTGGAACAGTAAAGGATATCAAGGCACTTTTCCAGTTATATAAAACAAAGAATGTGGATTTTTCGTGATGAAATTCGTAGTTTTTGTCATGTACAAGTGTGTGTATTTTTAAATACTTTAACACTTAGGAATTATTGAATTACTTTGCAAACAATTAAAAAAAGAGATATAGGTCGGAATCTAAAACGAAAATTTAGATCTTTTTCAAGCACACGAGCAGCCTCTTAATTAGAAAAATCGTTCTCAAAAGAAATGTAAAAAAGACGACTAAAGTAGGTGCAAGGTTAGCAGCTTCAGTTTTTAGACAATTACTGATATGCTATCCAATTTAGAAAATTTCCTTTTCTTAAAGCTAACTGGAGATTTTAATTTAGTATTTTTTTCTGGATATGTTCATATGTAACATAATCACTTGTTAATTCCAGCAGCTTGTAAATCGAAAAACATGTTGGCCCGACAAGTTCTTACAAAAATATACTTTTATGTATGTGTCTTAAAATTATAAATTAAAGATTTTGTAAATAAAACTAAAACTATATTTTCACAGGTACCCGACATTCTATAGAAATTATGATCCATATGAGCAGCCTCCATTGGGGCATTCAAGACCATTTTTGTATAGCGGTTTTCAACAACAGGAAGGTAATATTGTCATTTTAATAATAAATAGTTTCTGTATTGTTGCTGTGGATTTATTAATTAAAAAGTCCTCGTTGGGTTCACGCCGAAAACTACACAATGGACTCATTCGGTCCTAGCCCCAGGTCTTAGTCTGCTTAGTCCTGTTGACCCCTCTGAAATAGCAGATCGCCTAAGAAAAAAAAAAAACCCCCAAAAAAACCCAAAATGTAATTACTTCGGTAATTGTCGAAATTTTTGCCTGCCTCCGATTTTGACCAAATTTTGTATACGGGGGTTTGGGGGGGGCGCTAATCCCAAAAATTTTTTTGGAACTTTTTTTCAAGTTTTTTTCAAAATTAAAAATCAAAATTTATTTTCAAACCCCCCCTTTTTTTCCCCAAAATTATTTTTTTTTGGGGCACACAATTTTAAAAAAATTTTTGGGTTTTTTAATTTATTTTCACCTTTTCCATTAAATTGTAATTACGTAAGACCCCCCCGGCTCTCTGAAACAAAGTGGACCAAAAATGCTTTTCTTAGTCAAAAAATTGTTTTTTTAGACAATGCCATTTACCTAAAGTTTTGTTCTTAAACTTATTGGTTACCCGAATTTCAATTAGCAAAACCAAATTCTTGCTCTAATCTTAGTTGTCAACGATAAAAATTGTTTTGAATTTCTTTAATAGAAATAATTACAAGTGGTTGTTTAACGACAATTTTTGCAAAAAATTAGAATAATTTTATTTTTATTATTTTAATGTAGTTAATAAATAAAAGAAATCTTTAAAATACAAATTGTCTTCTTTCGAAGATAAAATATTGCCATTTGATAGACTTTAATCGACCTAAATTAAACATATTTAACAATTACGGTATGGTCACAAAAAACACCATAAGCGAAAATTTTTTAAAAATTTTTTTGTATACCCAAAAAAAGCTTTTTATTAATTAAATAATCGTATTAGGGATAACTAAAGAAAAAAAAAGCAAAGCAGTATTATCTCAAAAATTGCACTATTTTGTTTTTTTATCCAATCTAGTCCTTACTTTGAGCAAACTAACATAATTCCAGTACTGTCCAGTAGTACATGATTTTGAACGCTCTCTTGTGGCAAGGATCTATAGCCGTCAAGTCACGGGGAGAATAACTAACTAACTAACCACAACTAAAATCGGGATGACTTATCTTTTATTTATCTGTCTTCTAGAAACATAATTACTCTAATGTGGTTGCCAGGATATAAGATAATGGCAACCAAATTCTCGACCAATTAGCCAAATAGGGTGCCCCCATTTTATGAACCGGAAAGATTTTGCCATTTGAGGTCATCTAATGGGAAAGCTTAAAAAATGGGAAAAAAGGGGAAAAACTTATTGCACTGACGCATGATGGTCTAGAATAAAAATAGGCGAAAAAATTATTCTATTATTTGTTTGTACATAAGAAGCTCAAGCTTAAAAAGACGAACACTATCCTTATCCATTTTTCTGACGAGACATGGCCTTTTGGGGCATCACCTTAAAAAATGGAAAAGACTGACATGCACGTTGTAGATTTTGTGATAGATCAAACAAAACTGCCAAGCATATATCCTGCAATGCATGATATGTACTTGCAAAGACTGAATAGTGTTAAGGGATCAGTTCTAGCGTCTAAAAATAATAAAACTTTCTCCTCGAAACATTTACGAATCAACCAAGATCGTCCAAGATTACCTAAACTCATAAAACTCCGTTTTCTATTAGACAATGCAATACAGCAAATACTCACTCTTTTTATTTTAGGTGCCTACAGTCAAAGAAATGATCCTCCGCTCCAACAGGATGTTGGATACAATGAGCAATCAAAATATAATGGATTGAAAGGATTTAACACCAGAGGATACAAGGAAGAAGCAGCTCCACAACCAACCAATGACAAATCAGCAGGAATTTTAGGTAAAGAATGTGTAAAACTAGAAATAACGTTTTGCTGAGATTTATTTAAATGGATAAAATAATTTTAAGATTAAATCTGACAACATCAACTATCTTTTTATTAAATAGAAAAATTCTACTATCATTCTCTAAATGTAGGTAGGTATGTTTAAAGTGAGTGGGGATAAAACTTTTCCCCCGGGCCTATCGGTCTATTGTGGCTCACACCCTTTTATATTTCTTCCACCAGGTCCCGACTCCCAATAAATCTGATGATCCTGTTGGGGAGAGATCTTTCATCCCCGGCAACAAAGTGTCATTCCCCAGGTTGGAATCTTAGTCGTGCCATTGCTGGGCACGAACACAGTATGTGCTCTGCCGATTCGTCCCTCCATGCACATGCGGCATCGGCGTCTTTCGCAGGCCGATCTTGTGCATTGGTACTTTAATCTGCAGTGTCCCGTGTGCAGTTCCACAGAGTTTTAAGGTGTCCCTTGATTGTCCATAGTTTGACAGTACTTGTTGTTCGGGGGGCTTTAAAGGGGGTTTAGGGGTGAGCCCGGGGAAGTCCAGTGAAGATTTTTTTTTGTTCCGCTGATTAATTTGGGTTATAATATATAGATTAATTGGCCCCGTGAATTTTGTTTTGCCCCCATTTAAGTTAAATTACTGGCCTCCCTGGCCTCGTCCATTATTCCAGTCCCTCATCCTGGTTTTTGGGCCAACGGTGTACCAACAGATGCAGCCCGAGCAGGTCGGTCGTTTTCCAACCCGTCCTCCCTTTGTGGTAGACTACACTTTTAAGGCCGGTTGCATTGGTTGCGTAGGCATTATGTCTGAGGGCATTATCTGCCCGGTCAGGACTTCCTGAGGAGACTGGTAGACATTATCTAAATGTAAAAAGAGAAAAAATATAAAAAAAAATAAAAAGGAAGGAAATACCATAATTTTTGTTTTTATTTTTCTTGGTCTTTGATTTAAATTATGTTTTAAATTTTAAATTAATTTTTAATTTATTAAATTTTTAAAATATATATGATAATGTATTGTAAAAACATATTTAGTTTGACCATCCTAATACAGTTTTTAATATGTTATCAAGTGAAATATTCAGCTTGGTCTTGATAAGTGGATAAAAACAATATTTGATAAATTTCTCTTGCCACTGCAATACATTCCCATTTTTATCAGATTTTTTTTTATCGAATATAGTATTTTAAGTATAAATTGCTTAAAACAAGGACTAGCTCAGATAATTCCATCCAATCAAAAACTTAACCAAGCTTTACATAATGAAGTTTAGGTGGATTAAGTTGCATGGGCTTGGCCGATCGCATGGAAATTAAAGTACTCTAATACTTTTTTAAAACAAAGACATAGAACATTTAATGACAAAAAAAAAAAAAAAAAAAAAAAAATTTAAAATAATATATATATTTTTTAATTTTATTTTTAAAATTAAAAATATTTTTAAATTTTTTTAATTTTTTCAAAAATGTCAAATTAAATAAATAAACTGCACCCGTTAACCCATAATTAATTTTTAATTGTTGGATGTGAAGCAATAAAACAATAAATAAATTTAGATCAAGGCACGACAATAATATATTTATTGGTACTTATTGGTTTTTTCTCATAATTTATTAATAACTGACCAACTTTTCTCCTTTGAAGTCGAAGAATAAATCGATTATTTTACACTTCTGCATGATCCTGCATTTATTATTTTGAATAGTAATTACTTATGTTTATAACGCAAATGACGTGACATGATCATACCTACATTTTTATTATAGTTTTTCATTGCAGTATTATTGATGCCATTTAATATAAAAGACCCTGATGTACTTAGGCCCTTGCCCAAAATTTTATCAACAACGGCCATCTTGGTCAGCAACACCATTTTAATTTTATTTTTGTAGAAAACCACCCTTTTACTTTTTAAGCCAAAAAATTTGTTTTGGAGAATAAAGGGAAATTCTTTAGTATATCATTCTGATTTCCCCTTAAGAAAAGGATGGACACTGAAAAAATTACTTATGTCGATTCTTTCTCGACCACTAATTAGTGTCTTTTGCATAAAGTATTTTCTCTACATTGTCAAAGATTTGTACTTAAAAACCTCAGTATTAGAATAAACTAGAATTGTGTCTTCTGTGGTCTTGATTTTCTTCTGTTAACACTATTTTCGGTACAAATTATAGGTTTCTTTATACAGATGCTTCGATTTTGTGGACAATAATTTTTTTTTTGCAAACAAGGCGATAGATATTTTTATTTACCATTTATAATATTTACACTTTCATTTACCAAATTTATTTTAAAAAATATATATAGCCGTTAGCAACCATAGCAAACTTACATACCTGAAACGACAGGTCTTGTATACAAGGCTTTGGAAGGTAATAAAACAAAACTTTAAAAGTTATTAGGAATATGTTCATCAAATCGTACATAAAACATTGTATGCTATACGTACATAAACATGGCTTTGGTCTTGTAAGTTTACAGTCTTGCTTGCTAGCTCGCTTAGCCATAAAAAAACTGCCCAATAAAGTAATGCTTTAAGTAAAAGGTGTCCCAAAATGTAAGCACATTTTAAAAGGATATTTTTTGTGGTTTAAAATAATACATGAAATTTTTCATTTTGCCACCTGGTAGAACAGTGCATTATTATCGTAAAAATGTATTTTAAATGTGGAGAATGTTATGCAGAAACACTTCGTAGAGTGCGAGTCGTTTTTGGAAGAAATATTGCACCAAAACATACGACAGTGCACAGATTGATGAAAAAAATTTGAGCAAAGCGGTTCAGTTGGAAACATAAAATGAGCAGGGCTGCCGCGTACTGCTCGATCTATTGAAAATATTGCACAATTATGTAAAAATGTTATCAATAATTTCGTCAAAAGAGCAGGGGTCTGCCAAAGAAGCCGCGGTGAACATTTATCGGATATTGTGTTTTACACTTAATCGTGGTATGCATTCTTTTTAATTATAGTAATATAGTGACATATTTTAAAAAAATAATGTATTTTGTTAACAAATAAAAATGTGCCTTTATACTGGAACACCCTTAACTTATAATACAACATAAACAGCTATTTTTCTGGTAGCGAACATTTAATTTCTGATTAAAACTACCACTACAGCAGCAATTTATTTTCAATAATTTCTTTTACTTTAGGTGATGGTAACTTTGGAGTAATACAGGGTGGAACCTTTTATCCAGAAAAAGATGGCTACGACAGTGAATCTGGATATGATGACTTTAGTTCTTTCTTTCATAATGGACATGGACGACCTTCATATTTTTATCCATCAAATCCAAAAGCAGGTATAGTTTATTTTCCAGACATCTACACACAACTTTTGCAAAAGTAACTGAAAAAAATAGGCAAGTTTCGCCCATAAGGACTTAAAATATTATGTATATATTCCAAGAAAACCCTCATTTGCAATATTTTTTAAAATAAATAATATAACAATTAAAATTTCTCATTTTATATGTATTTTCATGTGACTTTAAACACTTTCTAAATGGTCAACGTCATTATCCCCGCTTTCGTTGCAAAATATATTAGTATAATTATTTAAGTGTAAAATGATGACTTAGACGATTGCTAATACACAAAAAGGTTTTTAATACTAAATTACCTAAAAAATATTTTAAAAACAAAAACATACAAATGAAGTAAACTGCTATATTCATGATTTTGATACCAGTCGCAACGTGAGCTTTCCCACGCTTTATGGGTAAAAAGTCTGGATGTCGGACTCTGTAGCCCCTGGAAATTCCTATTTTTTCGCAAATTTAAACTTCTTTAGTATTTTAAATTATAAAGGACACAATGACTCGCACGCTGCTGGAGGACACAAAACGTAAAAACAACAGGATTATAGGCCTTTACCTTTTACAGCACTAAGTCCTAAAAAAAGGACCCCATTAATTGGCGTGAGCCTCTCCTTGATCCCCGACAGTTAAAATCAGTTAATACGTCTCCGCCAAACGCCCATTCCGCAATAAGCTATGTAGCTTTTTATCGCGTCACTTTACTGGTCAAAGGTCAAACAGAAACTGAAAAGCACTATCGAAGAAAAAATCCAAAACCGCACAATAGATTACACAGCCCCAAAAAAAAAAGGTTGAGATCCGTCGGTTAGACCATAAATTTTTCGATGCCGAGTCCGAATTCGGCCTCAGAGGCCGGAAACTACCCCTACAAGAGATGGAAGATGGATTCCTGGATGCCGAATGATCAACCATGGCATTTTAATGTGTTTTCAACGCTAGACCCAAATTAGTGGACGAAAAGTTTTTTCCCTACTAAAATTCACCCCCTAGGAACAAAACTACCCTTAGGTAGGGATGAGAAATCGAGTCTTGGATAGATCACAAGTCGGATCCAGCGTTGACAAGTACAAAATATCAACGGTTGCAAACCCGGCCCCCAAACCTTTTTTCCCTAGGGGTAGTTTTGGCCCTTGAGGGTGCATTACAGTAGGGTAAAAAAAAAACGATCACAAATTTAGATCCAGCGTTGACAAGTACATGAGAATACAACCGTTGCGATTCGCCTCCAGAACTCGATTTTCCACCCCTACTCTGGGAAAGTTTTGGTCCTTGAGGAAAAATTTCAGTAAGGTAAAAAATTTTCTATCACAAATTTAGGTCCAGCGTAGACAAGTATACGAGAATACACTGTTGCGATTCCGGGGTCCAAACCTCGATTTTCCACCCCTTCCTAGGGGTAGTTTTGGTCCTAGATGGTGCATTTCAGTAGAGTAAAAACTTTTCGATTTCAAATTTCAGTCCAGCGTTGACAGGTACAGCGTTAAAAAGTAAATTGGAATTCTCTGGTTGAAATCCATCTTCCATCCCTTTTAGGGGTAGTTTTCGGCCTCTGGGGCCAATCCTAGACGTGCATGGCCTTTTCTAAGGCCGGATTCGGATTCAGCGTCGAAAAATACATGGGAAAATTATGGTCCAGTTCACAAATCTCGACATTTTTTTTATGGGGCTGTGTTATTTATAGTAACTATAGGTCCGGATAGCCGGATTTTAGTAAAGGTAAGAAACAAGTTAGAAGCAAACGTAAAAATAAAAATGAATCACAAAATTTAATAAACTTTAGTGACTATTACGTTTAGTATTTCAGCTTATTAGAATATTAACTTCACCAATCATAGTTGCTAAACTTTTTTATATAAAAGAAACATGTCAGAATATATCTACTACGGAATTACAAATTGTACAAATCTTAAACGAACCTAAAGCCTTTTTGGTAGAACTAAAATTTTTAGTTTTTGATTATTTTTTATAGCAAAACGAGGTATCTCTTTTGGGAAACAAAGTATACAAAATATTTTTGGTATTAGAAATGTTTGTTTTTTTAAATAGTCCTATTTAGAGAAAAGAATAAACTTGCCTATTAAATAAACATAAAATCTGAATAAAATAATACATCGATAAAGATTATAAAGATCCGTTATACGAAAATATTTTTATCTTCTAGGTAAACAACAGCAGTTTGAAAACTTCGGGGGGCCCAGACATTAATGCCCAGCTGACCGTCAATACTCCCAGTACTTGTGGTTTATACCAACAAAAATGGAACTAGAACTACTAAAAAAAACAGAAGATCCCCAAATAATGGTGAGGTGTAAAAAGGAAAAAGGAAAAAAGTTTTGTTAACGTCAACGTAGACATCAAAAGACCCAAGAATATTTTGGAAAGCCTAGCTCTACTGGATCATGAACAGCCATTTCCCAATAACCTTAAAAAACAAACAATAATCAAGTGTACTTACAGGGCTATATTGGTGCCATCCTATGACATGGAACATTATCAAATTCCCCCGGGGAAGAAAATATCAAATCCAAAAAAAAAATTGGTAAACTTATACCAAAAAAAAGCATGGGCCCGGCTTTTGAAAAAAAAGAAAAAAATGAGTGAACCTCTATTAGCTTTGGGCTGTTTTAAAAAAATAATTGGGGTTTAGCCATAATTGTTTTAAAAAATGAAAAAACTACGAAAGGTTAAAGGAAAAGAGATATTATATTTTATGGAAATTTCATTATATTTAAATCTTCTTAATTTTAAATAGACCATGTTGGTATTTTTTTTATCGTATAAAAGCAAACCTAACATAATGATTAAAAATAAAAAAAGTTCAAAAAGGTTTATGCGTTATATAAATTCCCCCAAAAAATATAGTATTGTAGACATATTAATTGTTATACGTAGCAATTTTTTTTCCTTTTTTTGAAAAGTAATCATAAAAATGTTCGACGGGTTTGTAAAAAAATCGGGGGAAAAACCCTATTAGCAACTACTCTTATTAAAAAAACCAAACATTTACCTTAAAAAACCGTTTTTTAACCATCTGAAAAACCCCGTTCTTTTTTTTTCCCCCCAAAAATTTGACCATTAAAGAAATTATTTTCTTTTTGAATATCTATAAAATTTTGGGAATTTTTTAGTAACTTTTTTTTCTTTATTTAAACCCCCAGGTACCCAACATTTTCCCCCGTGGGAAAATTTTCCCCAAAAAAATGCAAGCAAGGCTTTTAGTTTGCGTCAAATTTTTAATAATTTTTTGTCAAATTAAAAAAAAAATTTTTGATCGGGATGTTCATATTAAAAAATGTTTTTTTTTTATTAAATTAGGAATCATTTTTTTTTTTTAAAACCCTTTTGGGTTTTTAAATAAAAATACATACAGCGTCCCATATAAAACAAATACTCTAAGGAACCCCCCAAAAAATGGAGGTCATCCCGTCAGTTATAGTAAAGATCAAGATTATCAATCTCAGTTTTCCCTTAAGGCAGAAACCCTTTATTTTGTAAAGGGGCTTTAAATATTTATAGTTTTTTTGAAAAAGGTAATTATATTTTGCTCTGCACCATTTGGGGTGGTTATCAAAAAATGAGTAAACAGGGAACAACTTGTAAAAAAAAATTTTAAAAAGTTATTAAAAAAAAAAAATATTTAACCCAAAAAAAAAAAGTAAAAACTTAAAAAAATTTATGTCAGTTGTATAAAAACTTAGTTTATATTTCAAATCTATTTTAGTTATATAATAATTTTTTTTTTGACTGATAATTTAGTATTAGAGTTTAACAACAGGTTATATTGTTAAGAATAGGTTAGTTTTTTTTTAAGTAAGTAATAGAATTTGGGCCTTTTTTACGTAACTTATAAAATTTAAGGGGGTTTGGGTTATTTTTAAAATTAACGATGTATGTGCTTGATGGGTTTTTTTTTGGATTTTTGTTTTTAGATTACTAAAAAAAATTTTAAATAAAATCTTTTTTAAAAAATGAAATCAATATAAAATTTTCCCCTTTTAAAAAAACACAAAACTAAAGTTTTATTTTAATTTTAGCACCCCCAATATAATATATAATATATTAGAAAAAAATAAAAAAAATGGAAAAAAATTTTAAATTTTAAAAATTCTGTTGATGTTTAATTTAAAAAGGGAAAAAAAAAACCCCAAAAAAATTTTAAAAATTAAAAAATAAAAAAAATAATTTTCACTAAAAAACCCTTTATGATTTTCTAGAAATGTAGAAATAAAAAATAAAATTGGTGGATAAAAAAAAAAAAAAAATTTGGTCATTTATTTATGAAAAAGGGGGAAAAAAAAGGTCTAATTATTTAAACATATAGTTTTAAGTTTTATTTAAAAAAGAATAAGGTTACACATATATTATTTTATCCATGACAAAAAGTAAGAATAAAAAAAAAAGTTATTTTTTTATAAAATTTTTTTTTTTCCAATTTTTTAAATTTTTTTTAAACTTGGGACCAACAGAAATTTTGTATAAATGCTATTGGCCTTAAGAGGAAAAATTTCATATTTTAACTCAAAAAACGAAATTCCATTTGAAGACTTGGCAGAAGCATCGAAAACTACTCTAAGTTTGGTAGTAAAACTGTCTGGCTTCAAAACACAATGATAAGGGATGTAATACCATTTTTTTTGACTCAGACTCAGGAACAAGGCTCATATGACCGGAATCTAAATAATCCTTCTAAATTCTAGTAAGGACTGTACAACAAGGGTTTTTTTATTAATCTTTTTCCCCAAATGAAAAAACGACGTGACTATCTAGGAGTTACCTAATTCAGGAGCAGATTGTTAAAGAGGCAACAAACAAAAATCACCACAATCTGATCGGAAACTGTTTCACAAAATATTTTTTCACATTTGACATCTTCGGAGATAGTGGGTTTTTAACCCATTGCCCCCAGAATTTTCAATGTTCTTTCAAAACTTTCAACGACAGTACAAAAAAAATGAACGAGGTGACGAAAATCTCCCGGGGGATTTCCCCTTTTCCCCTAACAAAACCCAAAACCAAAAAACTGAGTCAAAGGCAGTACGCCCTCTTTTCCGGAATTTTACCAGAGAGCAAAATTTGAAAAAATTTCCCCGCCCAAAAAAGCATGTCAACGGAACGGGAAAAAAAATTTTTTATCAGCTAATTTTAAATTTTTAATATTGCCAACTTTATTTTTAATCTGAATGGATGGCATACCCAAAAATAATTTCGACAAAACAAATGCTTCAAACTCGAGAACTGGATTTGACTTCAACGGGTTTTTAAAAATGGGTGTCACCCTTTGGAGGATTTTGATTATTTGATTTAAACCAAGAATTGCTTCAAATTGACCGGGAGGTAGTCCTAAACGTTTAAACATTTTCGCTAATGAATTTCCCCCTGACTTGCACTATCACCAACCTAATTGTTTGAAAATGACCTCGCAATTCTAATTTCAACCAAACGGTCGACAAAACCGTTGTGGACCATTGACTGCATTACAAAAACTACTAGTTGAGGGCACTACAGGTAAGTCTCCCCAAAAACCGGACGATCAACTTGAGGTGTATTTTGACTTGGCACTTGCTTTTTCAAAAAAAAGCGTATGATGGCTAAATTTTAAAAAGCGACAATAAAAAGGGGGGGGGGGAAACCCCTGACTCTATGGGATGAGGAAAGGCAATTTAAAAAATTTGTTTTGTTTAGCTATATCATCCTTTGACTTGGGGTTTTTCGATAAATTTAGGACATTTTGAAAAAAATGTAATTTTTACACAAAAAAATTTTGTGTTTCCTAGCAAACCTGAAGGAGGGGTTTGGGGTCGAGATTTTGCCGATTATGTGGATGTAAAAACGACGCCGATCAGAATTAAATGGCTTAAAAAGATTTTAATCCTGGCATACAATAAAAGTCTCAAAGCTTTACAGTGATTTTCCAAAAAAAAAAAAAGTTGTTTATATGTAGGTATAGTATCACCACTATTTCCCCAATTCAAATTGAGTACGAATTTGATTATTTTTTTTTGAAAAAAAAGATTAAAAAAAAAAAAATCCCAATTTTTGTATCAAACAAATACAGTTAATATCGAAAAATTTTTCCCAAAGCATTTAATAAATTTCTTAAATCTTTTACATTCGACGTTTTAAAAAAAAAATCTCATATAATTTAAAGCACTTGTAGCTAAAAAACGTTTTTTTTGATACCTTTTACAAAAAAATCATAGGCAATTTGATAATTTGACCCGAAAAGGGGAAAATTTTAATTAAATTAAAAAGGGGTTTTTTCTAAATACAAAAAGATACTGAAACTTTTCTATTCAAAAAAAAAAAATTTGTGTGAATCGATTAAAAAGGTAAAAAAAAGTTGAAACGTTTTGGATCCCCACAAATTTTTTTTATTGAAATTTTAGGCAATCTAACATGTGACTGAGGAGGTGCCAAATTGACTTTCGAAACAGATTCGAGTTACCGAAGGGGGGGTTTAAATTTAGCATAAATAGCTTTAATTTTAAAAAAAATTCATCCACCTGTTTACGAATTCCGTCTTCACATCAAATTCCTATCAAGTTCATATGAAACTAAAAAATTATGTAATTCTTAAACTCAAAATTTACCTTCCCCGGGGTTCATATCTTGTCAAAAAACTGAAACTTTGGAAGGATCTGACTTTCAGAACTGCCTGTATATACAGCTCTGTAATTCGATTAATACAGACCTGCCGTTTTCTATTCTAATCTAAGTTTTTCTGTTGTCATAGTTTGAGGCATTTTAATAATTATATACCAAAAAAAAAAAATTAAAAATTAAATGCAATTAAATTTACCCTATTAATTAATTTGAATCCAATTTTGTTTTATCCAACAGTAAACAAAACACTAATATGTTTCACTTTTTTCTTTTAAAAAAGGTCCATAAAAAAACCATGCATTTATTCAAAAACTTACAACGATATCGAACTATTTGTAGCAAAAAAATTAAATCAAAACAAAAACAAAGCAAAAACTAAAAATATGTTCGAAAATAGGAAAAAGACGCGAATTTTAAAACGGCGAAAATCTAAAAAAAATTTTAAATTCCAAAATTACCATTTATCCTAAAAAAAGCAAAAAACACGATTAATTGAAAATATTTTCCAAATTATTTAAATGCACATAAAATCATTTATTTATAACCATCCCCAATATTATTTTTTTTTTCATACCATACCCGACCTGGATATACCAGAAAAAGGGGGCGGTGCAACAAGTATGATCGAGAATCATGCGATGTTGTCCTCGGGGGGAAAATTCATAGGAAAAAAAGGGAACTAAGCTAAAGTTGGAAGATTAAGGGGGAAAAAAAGTTAACTATCGACAACACTGTAACCTTTCAAAATGGCTAACATTCGGATATTTAAACCACTAAATTTACAATAATTAAAATTTTTTTTGAATTTTTTTTAAATTAAAACAAAGTTATACGGTCAAAATCCGGCTCAAGGACCAAAAATGTTTTAAGGTTTTGAATTAAAAAATGTTGAGTGGACGTTTTTTATTTGGCGTTCACCCACCATTATACATTTTTTAAAAAGTTGACAACTGGAAAAAAGGGCCGATGGCCAAAAAGAAAAAATTTCCGTTCCAATTTGATGAAACCAGTCGATAAGGGCCCTCCGTTCAGTTTTAAAATCTAGAAATCCACACGGAACCATTCAACAAAAAGGGATTTTTTGGCTTCTAGGCACTTATAATTTTTAAAGAAAATTGCGACAACGACCCAAAAACTGCCTTAACGAAAATTTTGCAGAGATCGAAAAAAGGGGTGCGCGTCCCGGCGCATGTCCGGCATACAGCGTTTCCACTTATGCCACTATCCCAAACCCAAAATTAAAATCAAATCACAAATTTAAACTAAAAAACCCCCAAAAAATTTCAAAAATTTGTTTTTTTTTTTTGAAAAAAAATTTTATCGTCAAACCTTAAACGATTTTTTACCAAAGTATTGTCCTTAAAACCAAAAACGTATTGTAAATATTTGATGTGGGTCCCCAAAACCCCCTTTTTTAAAAAAAAAAATTTAAAAATCCTACTGTGTCAAAAAAATGTGGGGTTTAAAGAGATAAAAATGATATTAACCCGGGCTAAATTTTGGAACTTTAAGGTGGATTTATATTTGTCTGACGTGACGGGCGGTTGTGTCGTGACATTGTGGCCAGTGTTTACATTTATATGTGTTCTGAGGCCTTCTGACGACATTTTTGGGTCAATACAGCCCAGCTCTAGGAAAGTTCATACTTACGCTATTAATGTCCAATACTCTGACGCGTCAAAACACAGCATACATTTGTCTAACGGGGTGACGGCCGTTTTCGTCCTCCATTTTGACGCAAACCAGGATTGTTTCTGATGGCTCGACAGAAGCCATCCAAAAAAAATTGCGCATTACTATAAACGTTCCCCTAAAAATGCATAAAACCAATATCATTCTAACTCGTCAGGTCACCCCTCAGATAGTGGTTTTTACCCCCTTCAGGCAGTGCGAGCAAAATTTTGGCTGGAGTTTTTTTGGGTTTAGGGGGGATTTATTTTGTCTGACGTGACGTCACGTATTGTGTAGTGCATTAGATCAGTATTCACATTTTATGTTGTGTTCTGGCTCCTTCTGGCTGTTGCTCTAGGGAAGTTCATTCGTTTTCAATGTTCGGGGACTTGACGCGTCAGCACAGCACAATTTTTCTGACGTGTCGTGACGTCGCCGATACTCCCCCCATCCAACTTTGACACAAAACCCCATTTTTTAAAAAATAAACGCAAACCAACGAAA
>JAHBCN010013041.1:0-25444 GCA_019359885.1 Listronotus oregonensis
TTTATTTGGTTCAAAAACAAACTTCTTCACATGTTGCAGGAAAAAGCGCGACATCTGTCCATAGAACTCGTTTCCAGTCAGCTTCCCTCCAATTCACGTGATCCCTGGCAAAGTTTAACCGGGCTTTACGATGATCAACAATAAAATTAACGCTGGACCTCGTGCAGCAATGCAAGGAGGTAAATTGGCTTCCAGAAGTGGTTGCATGTCGGCCGGGGGTCGTGACACGATTTCTGCCTTGCCAAGCTCTTCTGGTATGTCACCACTTACCTTGTATCGTTCAACCATACTCGATACTGATGTATGGGACACATTCAAGGGAGTTTGAAGGTATATGGAAGCCCAATGCTATTCAATCAAGAAATGTCCAGGCCACTATAAAAATAACTGTCATGAGTTGCCCCCGCGTTTCTACGCAGTAACAAAATTCCACGACATTTTATTATGTGTTGCCTACTTACACACTGATAAATTAGTGTGTAGGTAAGCAACACATTATACTTTTATTAGAGCCGTAGTACCGTTTTCTGTGCCACGGCGCGGCGCTTATGAAACCATATCCAGTGTGTACCGTCGTCGTCTCATCAATCCTTCCAAGCGAATCACATGTTTTGTTGTCATTTGCGCCGTATTAATTTCGATTGTTTTGCTTTGTGTTATTTTATTTTGTGGTTGTAGAAGTTGTTTGAATAGATAAAAATCTTCTTGTTTTAGTGATTAGTGTTTATTAAATTGTAACTATAATTGTGTGTTTATAATTTGTTACTTATAATATCATAACAAAATGACTAGTGGTTGTATGGTTTTGTCTTACAAATCCAAGATAACATACCCAGCATTTTTTACTTTAGGTAAGTATTTCTTATTTTAAAATTAGGTGCTTCTTATGAAACGCAACGTTAGGTAACCGAATAACTAATAATATATCAATTATAAATTATAGAAAATGAAAATTTTATAGGCAATAGCAGTGAGAAAAGTAAGGTAATTTTAACTATCTTTTAGATGAATACCACAATGTTTGTGTATTCTGTGGATCATTAAAAGAAATTAGGTTTACACTTAGGTACTCATATTTCATTTAATAATTTAATACATCTTTTTAAAGGATCAAAATTATCAATCTGAGCAGACTAGGCAAATTTTAATATATACAGGTCCCACTAATTAAATGAAAGAAAGTACAATTTTATGTTAAAGTTTCTTTTTGCTTCTTTTTTATTTGTTTCTAAAGAAATTAGTTTTTGGGTTTCTTATACTAACATTATCAAGTTTTAAGGTCGACATACTGTAGGCACATAATATTTAACGGATACTGTTACAATGGATACCCACTAAAGGTTAATAAACATTTTTAACCACTTTTATCCTGTCTCATGAATCTTTGTTATTAGTGAAAACTATATGCCTAAAAAGCAGTTATAAAAATTTTTACTTTTTAATGGACATTCAGAATCTTAGGATCTTTTACTGAATTCGGTCTAGATATAGATTACCTGCATGAGGTGACACTATTTTATTGTACTTTTATACAAATTAAACATTTATAAAATATTGTATGGCCCTAAAACACAAACAACCAGTTAAAATTATGGTAAGTTTTTACTTTTCTTGACCCTTGCCGATTTCGATGATTTTTGGCATACAGATGCGCTGATTACAAATCTAAAGTAAGTTTTTTTCGACAACGTTTTATTTTTCATATATCGATCCTTAAATATGATAATTAGATTAAACTCATTTACACTATCTTGTCCTTCTTTTATCACAAAATTGGTGATAAGTACATGAAACTATCATAAAATGATTGAAATGTATTTCAAAAAATCGTGTTGTCATTTATTTTACTAAAATTTTTGGTAAAAATACAAGACTTCCAAAAATATCGACCATTTAAAGAGAAGGCTGTAAAGTGGCGCCATCTATTCTTTCCTTATTAAATCAGATGATATAAAATCCAATATTACACAATAATTTTAAATATTTTATAATAGTATCGTTTAATAAACAATAATTTTGCGCAAAAAAAAAAAAGTGAAAGTATTGGTAGTTTGAATTTGACATTTAATGTCAAGTTTATAAATGGTGACAAAGAATTATGGAAGTCCGGACCTGACCTACTATTTATTGCGCAAACTTCGCAGGGCCAATTTCCCTATTCCCGCTGCCCTGCACGCCTAGACAATTTTCAGCATTGGCCTTCCATATACCTTCAAACTTCCTTGGACACACCGAACCTTTCACCTATTCGGCGATATCTCCAACCTTCTTCGTGCAATACAGAAAAAACATCGAAATTCTTAAAAGATCACTGCCAACAGTTACAAATTAAACAACTGATTTAAAAGTCGATTTATCTTACGATTGTTAATGCTGCAAGTAAAAATGCATAGTAAAAAATTATCTGCACAAACAAAAACTTTATTTAGTTGATAAAAGGAACAGTATACAAGGGCATTCTTTAAAGTATTAAAATATTGTAGAGTTTTTTTAATGTGCCATATTTTCCACAACATATTTAGTGGTGCGTTAATTTTTTCGAGCAGTGTATACAGTGAAGAAACGACCCTCTGGAACACCAACGCCATCTTAATTAACTGCAATTTAAGGGCCACTTCTGTAACACAGGGATTGTCCTCCTTATCTCTAGTCTCCATGATCAGGATAAAAAATATATTAATCAAAATGACAATCCTTACGCATTCGCCAAACGATTTTTTTCCTGCTTACTCTCGTTGTTTACAACCTTTTTATGCTTATTGCATTTGACTAATGTTACAAGAAAGTTACGAGCCATTAGCTTGACAAAAAACTCTTTGGTACACTACTAGCTTTTAAAAGTATTCAATAACGGTGCTTGGAATGAAATCTAAAAATATTTTTGAGTATTTGTGAAATTCAATTCTGTTTAAACATGACAATATTCTACTAACATCGCATCTCTTTTCCGTTTTCATCAAAAAATAAATGCGACGTTAGTAGAAATTGGGAACGATTTCGCAAGTAATTTTAAACGTTTTTGCGAAATCGTTCCTAATTTCTACTAACGTCGCATCTATTTTGATGAAAACTGAAAGAGATTTTATTTCCACCCTAAAATACATAGTAACTCAGTCGGTCAGGTTTGAAAGGAAAAATACAACCAATATAGGAAACTAGGTTTTATTATGGAGTACTTACAATAGAATACACCGTACCGAAAAATACGGCATTAATTTGTAACAGTATACAGTGCTTTCATTTCAAAACGAACCACCCTAAATATCTTAAAAAAAAACACTCACCAAAAAACAAAGAAACACGTCGATTTAGATATACAGGGGGAAGTTTAATTTCGTATTTGATAAAATTTTATCGGTCACCTCCTAACCTCCAGTTAACCTCACTTTGATATGTCAAATGGCAACCCCCATAGTGTGACACATCATTGTAAGCGGCATGAAATTTGCTATCCAACAGTACTAAGAAACTTTAAATCGATGGACGTAGAAGCGACTTAGAAGTAAAAATGTGTGTTAATTAGTTTATCGTGTTCAAATAATTTATTTTATCAAAGCTCAAAATGTGCGCCGTTATTGGCGAGACAATAATAAGTCTGTTTTGAAATTCTTCGGAACGTTGGCGAAAGTTTGTCTGGTAATACCTCTGCATTCTAGTGTAATTCTACATTTAAGTTCTTGAATATTTGCAGGTGGCGTTTTGTACACTTTACTTTTTAAATAACCCCAGAGGAAAAAGTCTAGAGAGTTAAGTCTGGAGACCGTGCTGGCCATTCGATGGCACTCGTCTGCCTATCCATGTGCCTGGAAACTGTTCATTGAGCCACTCTCGAACTGCTAAAGCATAGTGGGAGAGGGCTCCATCTTGCTGAAATGCAAATTATTTTCACTGAGTTCCATAGCACCATTTTCATCCACCTGATTTTCCAAGATTGGACGATAGAAGGGTATATCGCATTTTCCAAGGTTCAGATACAGTTGCCCAGTTAAATTTTCTTCCAGAAAGAATGGCCCGATAATTTCGTTTCCATAAATACCTGCCCAAACGTTGATCTTCTCTGGAAATTGAGTATGTCCTTCCTGAAATATGTGCGGATTTTCATTATCCCAATATCTGCAGTTATGTCTATTAAGAATTCCATTTAAGAAGAAAGTTGATTCGTCAGAAAAGCAGATATTTTTGATCAAATGAGGGTCTTCGTCAATTCGCTGGCACATTGATTCGCAAAATTCTATTCTTCTATCATAATCGTCTTCGTTGAGTTCATGAAGAATTTGTATTTTGTATGGAAAAAACTTATTCTTTTCAAAATTTTGTGCACGGAACCCGTAGAAATATTGGTCAGCTTAGAAACTTTTGGAATAGACAACGTCGGATCTATTGCGAACTGTCCTAGTACCTCAACCTGGCGTGCTTCGTCTAAAACCCTTTCATTAGTACTTTTCTTGTTGCATACAGACCCAGTTTCTTCAAACTTACGCACCAATTCCATTACATATTTATGCCCCACGTTTTTATTTTGATGCCTCTCATTGAATACTCTGGCGGTTCTACGCGCGCATCGATCTTCAGCCCATATAGGAAAATTATTTCTATTCTCTCTGCTAGAGTATACACCATTTTAAAATCAAGATTCTTAATTTTAAACTAACGATCTCAAAATGACAATCCTAACAGTAATATTTAACTGGTTCCTAAACGTCTTAAAAACTTGTGCTATTGCAGTGTTTTGCTGTAGCAGGTAACACAAAAATAATAATTGGAATGAATGCACACTAAAATAGTCTGCGAGGAATTTCAAAACAAGCTTGTCTCGCCAATAACGGCGCACATTTTGAGCATTTGATAAAATAAATTATTTGAACACGATAAACTAATTAACACACATTTTTACTTCTAAGTCGCTTCTACGTCCATCGATTTAAAGTTTCTTAGTACTGTTGGATAGCAAATTTCATGCCGCTTCAATGATGTGTCACACTATGGAGTTGCCATTTGACATATCAAAGTGAGGTTAACTGGAGGTTAGGAGGCGACCGATACAATTTTATCAAATACGAAATTAAACTTCCCCCTGTATATCTAAATCGACGTGTTTCTTTGTTTTTGTGGTGAGTGTTTTTTTAAAGATATTTAGGGTGGTTCGTTTTGAAATGAAAGCACTGTACATTAAATAACATAGAATACACCGTAACGAAAAATAGCACAAAAGGCCTCCTACGAGAATTAGGTTACTGGCAACTAAAGAATCATTTTTGAATAAAGAGTTTTTCACTGACCCTCATATTATGTTATCTATGGGGTTTTTCTTTTCCATATAAAATTTTGTTATGATCCGTTGGCCATAATAGATTTATAGACAAATATAAGATATACTAAAAATTGAGGCTCTTGATTAAGATTACTTTTGATGTTGTTTTGGATATTCTTATATATTTCACTAAAATGTAAAAAATACCGTACACAATGTACTAAATAATGTTGATTTATTATTTAATAAATTTATAAAATATTTATTACTGTTTAATTTTAATACAATTTATCAAATATATTTAAAAAAGAATATTATTTTTTAGTAGTAGTAGCAATAAATTGTGCGCTTTCAAAGACCACTAATTTCTATTTTCTAACTACAAAAAAATAAAAAAAATAGAACTACAAAAAAAATTAATAACTAAATTATTATTTTTTAACAAATACTTTATTATAAAAATATTAATTTTAAATTTTTTAACTTAGCAACTTTAGCAACTATAAATAATATAATAAAAAATAATATTAATTTTAATTTTTTCAACTTAGCAACTTTAACAACTACAAATAATATAATTAAAAAAATATTAACTTAATTTTTTTAACTTAGCAACCTTAACAACGATATTTAATATAATAAAAAATATTAATTTTAAATTTTTTAACCTAGTAACCTTAAGAACTATAATTAATATATTAAAAAAATATATCAATTTTAAATTTTTTAACTTAGCAACTTTAACAACCATAATTAAAACAAAAAAAATATATTAGTTTAAAACTTTTTAACTTAGCACCCATAACAACTATAATTAAGATAATAAAAAAATAATATTAATTTTAAATTTTTAACTTAGCAACTTTAGCAACTATATTTAATGTAATAAAAAATGTTATTAGTTTTAAAATTTTTGACTTAGCAACTTTGGCAACTATAATTAATATAATATAAAACTAATATTAATTTTAAATTTTTAAACTTAGCAACTTTAACAACTACAAATAATATAATAAAAAATAATATTAATTTAATTTTTTTAACTTGGCAACCTTAACAACTATAATTAATATAATAAAAAATAATATTAATTTTAATACTTAATTTAACAACATAATAATAAAAAATTAATTACATGTAACTTAGCAACTTTAACAACTATAATTAATATAAATAAAAAAATAATTAATTTTACATTTGATGGCATGGCGACTTTAAAACGCGTATTTACCTTTAATGTCAAATGTGTAATATTTGGCCAGAGAAACGATCGTTTTAACGAAGCATCAATGATTTTCTCCCGACCATCCCCGCGATATTTGATCACAGGGAGGATCTGTCGGAAATCATGACCAGATACTACACATTTGCCACCGAAAGGTACATATGCGTTGCCTATCACTTCTCGCAAGTATCTGTCAATTGCCTCCACTGCCAAGCGGGATGACATCGGCGCCTCGTCCCATACAACCAAAGCCGCGCGTCTGATCTTCAAAGATACCACGTGTTCCAGGGGCCAACCCGCAACAGTCCTGTCGGTCAATAAAAATGGCAACCTAAACGTTTGATGTACCTTTTTGTCACCAATCAATAGATTGGCAGCAATTCCGGTCCACGTGACCGCTATAGTTGGCATTTTCATAACCTTCGTGACGTATTGGATTAAAGTGTTGTACAGATACGTTTTCCCTGTACCACCCGGCCCGTCTATAAAAGATATTGCTACGAAATCTGCCATGGTCCCCCAGAACGCTTGCCGGTACCTCATCCAGGAGCACATTGAGTAATTCGAAATCGAGAGGTCCCGATTGCTGAAGGAAAGCCACAGCACGAATAATGATAAAAAATGCAATTTTTTGATCTTTATTCATCCTGTCGACTTCATAGTTCGGCACATGGCGACCAGGTTCCTCCTCCTCAATATCCCCCTGACCATCCGCGACAACAGCATTTTCAATTTCGACCACATCGATGTCGTTCACCGCATCGCCATCGTTGTTTTCGAATGGAAAAACACCCAAGTCCGCTAACTTAACCCCCGGTCGACTATTTGTCAATATTGATTCGACATAAAAAACAACGATTTATCGACTCCCTATAACTGAAACCCCTTCTTAAATGATCGTCGATTAAATCGTGTTTGTACTTACGCCACAGAGAAGGAATTTGTGCCAAATCATCCCCAGTTACGATGGCACATATGGTCGCAAACAGGCGTCTGAGTCGGCACGGTAATTTTTTTAAAGACGCCTTTGCCATACAGCGATCGAATTCGGTTCCGTTTCTTAACAAATTCCTCCGTTCGCAGGCCGTTTTAAAGTCTGCGCATAGTTCGCCGTCCACCATTAGCAATTGTTCGAAACTTGTCGGTCCTCGAACGTGCCCTAAAAGAATTCTCAAATAGAATAGTCTATTTGAGGATCGTTCGGACTGACATCGTAAACGGTTCCGATCATTTTGCTAACAGTCTGACGGGGAACCCAAGAGGCATCTCTGGATCTCCAGGTATAGTACTCTGGTATTTGAACATAAAATAGGTCGTGAGCCGCATCACTATTGGCATTTAGTGCGAAAAAGGCTTCAAGTTTTGATGGTTTATTTAACGCATCATCCAACTCTTCGACTTCCAAGCTGCTCGTTAAAAATCACCTCCTAAAGCCAGGCAAATGCACGGGCAAAAGCATGACACTATGGGAGCGATTGTGCATCTTGAACTCAAAGAGTTGCCATGTTGCTTCAATTGATGTAACATAGCGACAATTGAGGTATCGTTGAATATCGTTCAGTTCATTATTATCTGTGTTAACGTCGACTCTGATGGAGTCGTCGCCCTTGTGTAAATATTTGTGAAGATATTTCATGGTTTTAATTGACCCTACCACCTCAAAATTGACGTGGCAATTATATTTACACAAGGCATAGGCGTTGTATGCTACGATACGTCGATTATCAATAACCACTGCTTGGTTCACCATTGGGATACAGCGACCATCCCTAGGACGTTTGTAGATTGGTCGCTGAGTCATCCCCCGATTTATCAAAGTGCGTTCGGCAAACTCTACCGGAAAATTTAAACGACATTTTCCGTCAACCATATACGCGGCATCGTTGCCATGGATTGCACACTGATTGTGCACCTGACGACGGTACTCTTGAGCATATATACATGGCTGAATACGTTCATCAGGTATATATGCTGAAATAATACCGTCAACATCGTTCTCATCGTGAATTTTATCGTCCTGTCTAAAAGTCACAATGATATGCGCACGTAGCAATCCACGCTTTCGGAACTCAATTATATAATGATAATTGAGCACCACCCCGTATATCTGTTTTTGAACAATGTCGTTCATCATTTCCTTTAGATTTGCACTAAACACACGGCAAACTAAATCGGGACGATGTTCATACCGTTGGTGGGGCTGCAAATTTCCAGATATTTCCGGCCATGAGGGATTGCACGTAAACGTTATTTGAAGATCGGGTTTTTCGAATCGTGCAATGACGACTATTGCTTCGGCAAGTGTTGACAGGCAACTAAAACAAAATGTTGACAAGCAACATGTCGTCGAGGTGTCGTACCACTTCGTGTTGTGTTGGCAATTCAAATATACGGCGGCAACATCCTAGCGATATATCACTTCCATGTCGGGTTGATGTCTTGTAGCCCCTAAACTTACCAGTGTCTTCGCTAAAGTTGTTGTTTCTGATAGGGAATGAGATTCCTGGGACAGTTCTTTCTGAATTATTTCATTCTTTTCAATAGTAGAGTTATTGACTGAAATATGAAAAATAAATAAATAAATAAAAACTTAGATATTCTGTAGGTAGCTTTAAAATGGCGTCTCTTAGCATAGTAAAAAAAGTACTTTAAACTTTTCTAACATGGTAGTCCAGTCGTTAGAGGTTTTTTCCTCTAATCGCCACCAAAGTCGATGAAATTTGGGTGTAAATTTTGAGGCAAAAAATCGAAAGATCAACGAATCCTTGCTGAGAAGTGTCGGAAAGAGGGTAAAACTACCCCCTGAACTTTTAAACTTATTTTTATTCTTGAAGGAATAGTTGCCATTAGAAAGAACGGAAAAATTTACGCTAGAAATAACTATTCACACATCTAAAATATTTTTGTTCTATGTTTGAGAAATTGTTTTTCCCTTAATTGATTGAAATTGATTATTATTTAAAAAAATTCCGACTGAAATTCAACTTTTTGCTATAATGTGAAATAATCTCATGGAGAGTAATATACCAAATTCGTTCACATAAATAAATAATGTTATTGCAACAGTAAGACATGGTCAAATAATCTTCATTAATCTTTATTTCAATATATGCTTGTAGCTTGAAAATTGTAGCAACTTAAGAGTCAGATATATTTTTCTAGTCATGTGTTAATTATTTCTACAATTTGGCTGGACAGGATTTACTTCTTCGTGTTATGAGCTTTGCAACTTGTGAACTTTTTTGACCGTCTCATCCTGTTAATTAACAAATCAGATTTAAATCATTGTACGCATTATAAGCAACATCTTAGGGGTATTATATTAAAGAAGAGGGTAAGGTCTTTAAAAAATATGTCTACATTCTTTAATATACTCAAGAAATTTTAATAATTCGAGGTAGAACAAGAATTCATAAAAAATCGTATTATCTCGAAAAATGACACGGGATATAGGCCCTAGTGATCTCGAAAGTTTCCGCTTATACTTTTCTGAAAGAGCATGGCCTCAGCTTCAAAATGCATGTACTTAAATTTTCCCGGGATGCTCCTGAAACGGCTATTTCAACTAGAATATCGGGTAAATCTTAGGGAAAAAGTTTGTATCTCCTGTGGACGCAGGAGACCATGTTGGATTGTGCGAAGAGCAGGCAAAATAACGCGTCGTCTTTGAACAGGCGGCATGTTCGGTGTGTTTACAAGCTGATTTGCTCTTACTCGTGTTAATTAATTTTTTGTGGAATTGTTTATTTATAAACCTGTCAGTAGTGAACAGAAAAATAGAAAAAATAGGAACAATTTCAATATATCCAAGGCAGGAAAACCAACGTGTCATCTTGTCACAGTCGGCTTGCTCGGCTAGCGTGAAAGTTGGTTCTCACAGTGTTTACCTGACAATTTGCTACCAATACTTTACAGAGATTTGTGAAAAATGTTGCTAGCTTGTTAGTACAAAAGTTGTGTAAGAGTGTGGGACCCTGCTGGTGCTGAGAAAGTATTTCTTGCGATGATAATTCCAGGGATATATTTTTGAATTTTTGCGGAGATGACTAATTTATTATTACTTTTAAATTTATTGCCCTGAATATCGATGCTCAATAAATATTGGTTTAATCAAAATTATTCATCAGATTTTTCCTACTAGTTCCCATAGTTATCTTCTTCCCCATTACCCATTTATTTACATTTTTTTTATTGTCTAATTTTTTTACATTGTCTAAATGAATTTTTAACACATATTAATACACAAAAACCCACTATTCGTTTCATGTTAGAAAAAGAACAAAACTCACAACTTCCTTTTCTTGATATTCTAATAAAAAAAGACATAAATAATTTTAAAACTAAAATTTATAGAAAACCTACACATACAAACAGATACTTAAATTTTAACTCTAATTACCTAATAATGGTAAAAAAGAAGTTGTAAAAATACTTTTTGATAGAATTAAAATAATTTGTTCTGATCAAAACAAAGAAAACAAAAATAATTTTTTAAAATATTTTAGTTCAAAATAATCATTCTCTTGATTTTACTGATTTTATAAACAAATGCTTTCTAAAATTTAAACCAAATTTAAGACAAAATCAAAATGGACCTATATTAGATTAGATTAGATTATTTGAGCGGAGATGGCAAAAATGACCTCAACCACTGTAACCTTACCAGATTTATTGTGGTTTCTCCTATCGTTCTTTAGAGTACCTTGTCCAGGCCCGTCTTCTTAACTAGACTCCAGAGTCTTGACACTGGCCACTCCATATAATGCCGGTTTTGGCTTTTCCTCACCAAGCCTAGTAAACCTAAGCCTACATAGTGCTTCGCAGTGGCACCACACATGTACGGCTGTTTCTTCAGCCTCCTGGCAGAACCTATACAGGCTATCCTCCACCAGGCCTATTCTTTCCAGGTGCTTGTTGAGTTTGCAATGTCCTGTTAGTTGACCTACCGTTATCCTTACGACCTTACGGCTATGGCTCAGTAGGTCCGAGGTAAACTTGGCCGAGCAGGTCTTAATGAACTGCTTTGCCTGTCGTTGTCCTGGTGTTTTTACCAACCAGCTTTGAAACTCTCTGTCTACCCAGCTCTTAATAGATGCTTTAAAGAGGCCTGCCGAGATTCCACAAAATGGCACAGGGCTCCTATCATATCCATGGTTGATCCTCTTTTGGCTAGATCGTCGGCCTCTTCGTTACCTGGGTAGCCCTCATGGCCTGGACCCAGGCTCGTAAGTTTGTTTGCCAAGCCGACTTTTTCCAGGGCCTGTATACAGTCTCCCACTAGTTTGGAATTAACCTTTGAAGAACTGAGCCTTCAGGGCCGCTTGGCTGTCTAGTAAATGACGAGGTTTTTCTTTTATCTTTTCTTAATCAGCACGGCACAATGCATTATTGCTACGTTTTCCGCTTGGAAAACCGTGGCGTGCTGACCAAGACTTAAGGTTATCTTTTCTCTAGGCTTGTCTCCATAGATGCCAGCTCCTACTCCCTTGTTGGTCTTGGAGCCATCTGTATACCAGATATGATCGGTTTGGGGTCTTTTTCTCCCCCCTTTTCTATATCCCAAAATCTTTGAAGGGGTCTCCTTTTTGGGTTTTTTTTGGGTCCAAATAATTGAACTTTGACCTCGTTTGAGTCTATAGAGTACCGCTTTACTTCTCCCTGTATGTAAATGTGGAGTGGCGGAGGTTTTGCAGCACTTCCAGAGCTGCCGTTGGGGTTGTTCTTATAACTCCCGTGATGCATACGCACGCTAGCCTTTGCACACTTAAGTTGTCTGGTTGCTAGGGTCTGCGTGACCCTTGCTCCCCAGGCAACTGAGCCGTTGCTTACTATGGGTCTTATTACCATTTTATACAACCATAGGCTCATCTTTGGGTTAAGTCCCCAGCTTTTTCCACAAAGCCTGCGACATCTCCCGAGGGCGATTTTTGCGTTCTGAACAACTTTGTTGAGGTGTGGTCCCCAGTTCATCTCTTGGTCAAAATGACTCCTAGATACTTGACCTCTTTTGAGAAGGGGATTTCCACTCCATTGAGCTTTGGACATCCGAGTGCCCTTAGTGCTTTTTTCTTTGTGAAGGGAATGATAACGGTCTTTTCTGGATTAACCGATAGGCCCTCTTCCCTGCACCATGCAAATGAACCTATTACAAATTTATTTTTACCATATATTCCGGGCTTATCTAATAAAATTCAACAAATAGGTAACAAATTTAATATTTGTACTACTTTTAAAACACAAAACATTATAAGATCTCAAGTAACAAAAAAAGAACCATACAATATAAACGAAAACACAAAAAATGTTATTTATAAAATTCCTTATGAACTTAATAAATTTTATATACAGGTGTGGAAAATCCAAAACCGAACATAGGGATAAATGAATGTATCAAACGAAACAGACAACCCGTTTAACTGTGTGAGAGAAGTAAGACAAAGCTTCGCAATGTGTCGAAGCTTGTATCAAGCGCTTTTCAAACAGTGAAGCCCGGGCCCGGGGATTCGAGGCATCCCGCGCTCCCCTCATCATAAGTAAACCTTCGTCGAGCGTACGCTGTTTAAGTTATTTTGGCGCGTATGTCCTAGTTTAAATTCGATCTCACTCTGTTTTAGTGGTTAATGTATTTTCTTTGTTCTACTTGCAAAACGTCCATGTTCGGTTTTGAACTTTCCACACCTGAGGTAAAACTTGCAGACCATTAGCCAAACGCACAAAACAACATAGAACATAAATTAAAAACACAGAATTCCACAAATCAAAAATCTGTCAACACGCATTTGATAATAATTACCTAATAAACTGAAATGCTTCTAGCATTTTAGCAAAGGAAACTTGTTCAAAAAAACGTAAAATAAAGGTAAGTGCATTTATTTTATTAAACAAAGATAAATGTGTAGCATCAATATCTGTTAATTTAAATAATACATGGTTAGTTATGCTTGATGCTGAAGTAATTTCAGTTAAACTTAAAATTAATTAATACACCACACCACCTTTTTTGTCTTTTGAAAATTATAACTATACCAGTCAAAAAAATATGTCATTTATGACAAAACGTCATAAATTTAAAAAGCTATCAGAATATCCTAAGTTTTTAATTCAAAATTTTCTTAAAAATTTAGTGTAAATTTCTATTTTATTTTAATTTTATCTTAACAATGGTGGCCGACTTGCCAGCAAAGCTTAGATAAGTTTTTTTTTTTTTTTTTTTTTTGGGGGGGGGTTTCTCTTTTTGTTGCAGGCAATCTGCAAGTTCATAGAGGTCAATAGGGCTGAGCATTCGCAGTTCGTTATACCCCGGGACCTGGATCAAAGTGGTGTCCATTTTTCCAAAAAATTGTAAGGCGAGTAACCCCAAAGACAATATACTATAACATGAAGCCGCCACAAAACTATAGTACCATGATTATTTTTTTGAAAACATCTTGTATTTTGTATATATTTTATTAACTTACCAATTTTTTGAATGCAGAAATAGACCCTTAAAATGTCTTCTAAAGTTTGCCCAGTCTCTAGGACTCTGGTTCAAATATGCTTATGTGAAAAAAGAATACTTTGTTTGATTTTAGACATTCATTTTTTAAATATCCTAAAACAACACCGAGTTTAATGTGATTTGCACACCAAATAAAAAACACATATTTAAAATAAGTTAAAATATAAAGGTTTAATATATAAAATGTCAAAAAACAATTAATAACAAACAAAATTTAGGAAATACGAACATTACACTTCCTATGTGCTTCTTTTTAGTGTTTCTAATTCAGCACAATAGCACATAGCACACAGCATTAATAGGCTGCCTCTTTCATTGAGGAGGCAACAGTACCATAAAGGGTTTAGAAGGCTGACAAAGAGGTTTTTAACTGAGAAGGCATACTACATTTCTTGACGAGTTTTATAATGACAGATAGATGTGTTGGTTGACTGGATAATATATAGAATTGACTCATTTATTGTCTAGTAGTGTAAGCGTTTTTTTAAGTTTGATTTTTGTTTGACTGATCTGTAAAAATATTTTGTTGTTGCTTTAACTTTGTACATCTAATTTTAAAAATGACTTATTTGTTTAATTGTATATTGTATATTTTATTATAGGTATTATAAATATGGCTTTGTCTATGATATTTTTGTGTCATTTGACAATAAAGCTATTTTTTGACTTTGACAAATCTATGGCTGAAACGCGGTCATACCATAATTTGTTCGGTGGGTATTTACAGAGAAGAGATGTCTAGATTGGGTGTGCTGACTTGGTTCTCTAAAGTTTTTTTTTATAGAACGGGGCAGTTAATTATTTCATTAACAATTTTATGCAAAAAAACCAAAAACGCTCTTTTTTGCCTGCACTCCAGACTCCCTGCTAACAGCAATCTTGTCTCGTGGCTTAAATTTTGATAGGGAAATCTGTAGAGTAAGAATTTTACCTACGAGTTCCAACCTATTTACATAACAATTGTAAAATGGTGCCCAAATTATAATATTATATTCAAAAATCGCTCCTGACCAAACTATTATAGAGTAATTTTATTACTTTTGTGTTGTTAGTGTGACTACAATTTCTACTTAAAAATCCCAACATTCCAAAACCCCTCAATATAATACTATCTACATGTAAATTAAAATTTTATTCTCTGTCAAAGATAACACCTTAATCATTAAAATGGGTCACAGATTCCAGAGCAATATCATTTATTTGATATTGAAATATCACAGGTGAACAGTTTTTATAAAATCTTATTGTTTTACATTTATTTACATTTAAAATTAAAAAATGTGTGTTACACCCCGTCCACTAAACAATCTAACTCTTGTTGAACCAATTGACAATCTGACGAAGAATGAATAACAGCATAAAACTTTAAATCATAGGCATATAAGACCTAACAAATACTGACAAAATTTAAAAACAGGGCCCCCTTTTTTTAAAATTTAGAAAAAATTTATAAAATTGAAAGAAATAAAACTGCCGACCCCAAAAGCACAACCCTGAGGTCACACCAAAGAAAATGACGGAATTCTCCACAATTTTGAATTTCACTAAATAATTTTTATAAACATTTATTATTATGGTATTTAAGGTACAAACAATAATCCATTTTTTTTTTAAATAAAAATATCAAAACTGTTATCAACGATCTCTTTAAGCCAGCGGACCTTTAAATATTTGGTTTAAATTCTTTTGCTTATCGGACCCAGCCGATTTTATTGAAATTTAGTATAAAAGGTTTTTTGGGGCGCTGATTAAGAATCTGAAGTCAAATTTTGTCGAACACTTCTAGTTTTTAAGTTATAACATCCTACTCCGACCTAACCTTAAAAACGCACAAACTTTTCTAAAATTCTTCCTTCTTGAAACTGGTCACATCCAAACTAAATGATTTAATGGTAAAACATTTATTATTTATTAATATACAATTATTTTTACGTTTCTTTAGTAATTATTTTTAACAAAAAACACCACCAAAAGTAAAATATTTTTACTTCTAAAAAGTCAACAAAACTATCCAGGGATTTTTATTTTTAGCTTGTAAACGGAATACAATGATTAACGCTACTTTCAAATTTAATTGTTAAAATTAATTTTACAATAATTTTTAGATTAGTAATATTTGTTAACAAAAGTAACAACCAAGTACATATTTTACTTATAAATCAAAACTTCGGATTTTTTTTTTAATGCCAATGGTCCTTTGATAAAAGTTTGAAAACGTTTCGAATTTTTAATTTTTTGTTAACATTTAGTTCATATTACATAATTGCATTTATTTTGTTTGTGTTTAAAATGAGGATGTTGTCAATTACCTATTTAATATATACCTCATCAACAAATCCAAATTCAGGGAAATGCGTCCCTGCCTCACTTGCATTCTAACTTCTAAATAAAAACACCTTGCATTTGCGATATAAGTGCAGGAGTCCTTATGCACCCTTATTATAATATACCTTTTACAAAAGATTAATATAATGCTTTTAGATATTTATTTTTTTACATTTAATGCCGATTAAGATAATTGCTGATAAAACAATTTAAATTTTTAATATGGCGCCTTTCAGTTCTATCAACATATCTGTCAAAAAACTCTAGATTTTCGTTGACTTTTTGAAAAGATTCGTTATCAGCACCCCAAAAAACCCGTAGACTAAATTTTAATAAAATCGGCCTTGGGCCCGATAAGTAAAACATTACCATATTTTTAAACACAAAACAGGAAAGAAACGCACACGAAACAACAGGCGTGTTGTTAAATTTATTAGATGGTTTAGCGCTGAAATCTATCGTGACGTCACACTAGATTACCGCTAGTTTTATTCTTGTCCATATACCACTAAAACAACGGCCATCTTTCTTTAGCGCTTTTCTATCAATTAATTTAAAAACGGCTTGATAAAACAGCGATTAGTGCGCACGATTCATCGATGAATTTAACAACACGCCTAATTACAATTCTTAGCTTAACAGCGCCACAAAAATGACCGTACTTTCCCGCCAATTTATGAAATCGTGCTGCAACATTCGGTACTTAAAAAAAAATCGTTAGAGACCCGATATAGTATATGTCCGATTTGCCCCAATGCCTTGCCGAAATCCACGTCAAAAGCACTCCAAATTGGGTGTTTTTCAATTGCAGAGCACAGTGGGCATTAATGCCGCATAAGCGAGCATTAATTGAAACAGCCAAGTGCGGTAGTTGAAACACTTGAAATTTTATACTTTTATCTTCTTTCTTTCATTGACGCACTGTTTACACGACCAAAGCCTAGTTCATATACTTGCATATACTTGCAAATACGATTTGCGAATTACGAACTTGCAAAATTTTTCCACCGGGTTTTTTGTGATATTTCATATATATAGCTGCGGATTTTCTAGAGATTTGGTGCTGGAACTGCTGGCAAGATGTAAGATGAAAGTATGGGTGTTTTTCAACTACAGAGCACAATGCGCATTAATGCCGCATAATGCGGCAATAATTGAAACAGTCAAAACAGATTATGTGAGGCATTGCGGTGGTTGAAACACTCAATGCTGAACATTGTGTCGCATAATGCGCTTTTGTGTGGTAATTGAAAAACACCCATTGACAAGAGTATTTAGTGACGCTCTAATTTATTTATTTATTTAAAAGTTTTTTTGTGTTTTTTTATATTTAAATTTTTATTAACAATATCGTGTCTTATGCTAGGTTTTCCTCTGTGTATTGTTTTAATAAACATTTATAATCCTTTGGTAATCAAGGAATGATAAGGATCAAGTTATTACTGACGAAGGAGAACAAATAACAAAAATAAAATAAAAGTTAGTTATTTCCATAAGGCGTTTATACAGGCAAATAAAAAAAATAAAACATATACCTATAGAGGCAGCCTTGCTGCTAGGCAGTGCGAACAAGCGTGCGAGAGCAAAAGAAGAGTCACAGTATAACATTTCTCTCGCTTTAACGTTTTCATTGGTCAGTGGAAGGGGTATATATCCCACACTGTGTGCTGAGTGGTCGGCCCCTCGACCTTGACCAATCAGCACGTTGTAGCGAAAAAGAAAGGCTGCCTTTATAGATATATACTTGCCTGCGAAAACAATCCTATAAACTAAAAAACAAAGCTCAAAAAATCAAAAATTTTTAAACTACCCAGTAATAAACAATATAACAGCGCCCGAAAGGTCACTACCGGTGGAAGTTGAACCGGCACAATACAAATCAACAAAAGCTACCACCGGGCTCCATCCCGCCCCTGCCCAGGGGCACTATTCTTGGTCATTCGCATCTTTCAGGATCCGTCGAATTTCCATTTAATTTATTAACAGATTTGACGGATTTTTAAAGAAGCGAATGGCCAAGACTAGCGTCCCAGTCTCTACTGGCCGGCTTTCTTGCCCCAAACCCGAAAGGTCGGAGGATGCATAGAATTTCATTTATTATATCAGATTGACGGATCCTGAAAGAACGAATGGTAAAGAATAGCGTCCCTCGGCTTTCTCTCCTCCAAAACCTGAAAAGGTACAAGGAGGAGTGCAAAGAATGCATTTCTATGTATTATATGTAGTTTTTAAGTTGAAATTGCAAAATAGATTATTATAAATAAAGCATTGTGAAATTGGAATTGGAATTAGTATGGTTAGATGATATCACTCTACAAAAACTACCCCTCTATATCACGTGGTTTAAAAACAACCCCTATTTTGGGTAAGGGTTGAGGATGGTCATAAAATTGTTTTTTAGCACCTTAAATTTTCCCCATGTATTTCTTATGGGAAAACAACCCTTATTATGTTGATACGCACATAGCATTTCTACTTCCAACCCCGCAAAAAAACCTTAATTGTATGGTCACGCGCAAGCTCAGTCAAATAAACCACGTTGGTCCGGTGGCTTATTTAACTGTGCTTGCGCGTGACAGGTACAATGACCGGTTTTTGGCGGGGTCCGAACAAACATTCGTATAACGGGCGTTATACACCAAGGATGGTAAACTTAACAAGGAGTGCTCGATTTTTACTATTTGTCCGTAGATAAGGTGACGTCACCGTTTTGACCAGAGGGTAGATTTATTTTAAATATTTTTGTTAAATATTTAACTTTTAAAAACTAATTTGGATGTACACCTATTATTACATTCGTATTGTATATCATTTGATGAAATAAAGACTTTATACTACTTGTAACCAAAACAATAGGTAAAACAATTACGTCACAAATATCGAAATGACATATTAATTGGCGTATATGGGCTTAAATGGGATCCAGCACTCCTTGTTAAGTTTACCATCCTTGGTTATATACGACTATTTTGGATTGTAGAGGTAAGGATCACTCTCTCTTATGGATGTTTTGCTCAAAAAGTGGCCCTCACTAGGAGAAGCAATATATAAAGTGAAGTTTAAAAACGGCCCTCTGGAACACAACGCTATCCTAATTTACCGCAATTTGAGGACCATTTTTGTAACACGGAGTGGGTGATCCTTACTTTAGAATCCATGCTAGTAAGCAGTGGTAGCAATCACAAAATACGAAAGGGAAAAAGTAGCAATAACGTAACCTTTGCGATGGGCATATTCGGATGATTTCAATATTCGAATATTTTTATTCCCCGGGAAAATCTTCATATTCGGAATATCAGAAATATGAAACATTGACCGATCAACGCCAGTTGATATTCGATATTTGGGCCCCGGGCCCCCGACCGTCGATTTACCCCGAATCGAAGCCTTTGCTTTCGAAATAACAATTTTCCCCGGGAAAATGAAATATGAATTATTTTATTTCGGCTTTTGATTTAAAAATTTTTTAGTCGACAGTCGACTATTTTACTTGTTGGGTCGAGTTGTTAGTTGTGGTTAATTGTGGTTAGTTAGTTGGGTTTTCGTTTCGTGTACTTTTTAATTTTTTTTTTCTGTTATTATTGGTGGGGGTATAGAATAGTATACAGTGGCCGCCAAAAAAGTCAAAACAATGGAAAATTTCTATTCTTGATATTAATTTTTTGTGTGTAGTATCTGTTTTTTAAATTTAAAAATTCATTATTATGGAAATGCATATTATGGATTTCCGAGGGTTTTTTCAATTTGCTTAAATTTAAATACTTTAAGGAAGTAGATATGAATTGGCGTAATTGGTGCAAATTTGTTAATATTTGATAATAAAGAAACTAAAATTGTCGTTCGATAGACTAATTATTTTTTTTTAGGACAAAATTATTATAGGTATAATTTAATTTAAAATTTTTTCTTTTTTTTTTAAACTTTTTTTCCCTTGTTTTTTTTTAAAAATTTTTTTATATTTAAAACGTTAAAATATTACTTACTTACGTTTTTTTTTTTAAATTTTTTTTTAAATAAAAAAAAATTAATACAATCATATAATTGTTTTAAATTAAAATTAATCCCCTGTATTGACATTTTTTTAAAAAAATTTTTTGCTGGTTGCCTGTTAATAGAACACTTAAAAAAGGGGTTTAATTAATTTTCACTAATTATTGGGAAAAACCGTTTACATCAAAACCCGCTAATAAAAGCAATCGACGAAATTAAGACAATTGTCTGCAAAATAAAAATATAGTTCAACCGAAATGGGTTTTTAAAAAGAATGCTTTTGATAATTTAGATTTAATTGCATTCCCTTTTTATTATTTCCCAAAAAAGGTAATATGTTTAATTATTCCCTTTATTCAATAGCATAATAATAATAATAATTAAATATAAAATTATGTGGTAACGAATCACAATGTGGCATCCGACATTTAAATTTTTAAATGCATTCTTTTAATCTCTTCCTGTTTCGTCGAACTAGGATTGCCTTTTAAATGAACCGTAAATCGAATGAACTATCATCCGATAAGTAGCGGTAATATATCCCAGTTGATTGGAATACAAATTTTTCGAAAAAATATTCGAATCATTCAAACATTTCTATATTCGAATATCGTTCGGAAGATCATTGGAAAAAGGTCCCATCACTAGTAACCTCACAAATCCACAAAACATATATGTTTTTCAAAATATTTCTTTAAAAATGAGTTTAACAACATTAGAAATAAAACCAAATCGCCTTCTACTGGATTCAAATTTTAATGGCTATAAATTATCATTAGAAGAAACGAAATTTACACGCAAAAGTCTTGAAATACCTGTTGATAAAACTTTTTTAAATTCAAGCCAATACGGTCTTTTACATGCAAAGCTTTTTGGTTTACATAATCACCTTTTCTGCGACCAGTTTGATAATTTTTCCACCGTATACTTTGTTGACAATCAATTTAACATACGAAAATGCTATGTGGATAGTTTAATAGGTGAAATTGTTGAGCCAGTAACTGTGTATACAATACCAAAGCACCGTGAGCAAAAAACTGGGGACTACAATGTTACTTTACGCTTTGCTAGTGCTCAGTATGCTGTAGTGTCTGATGGATTGGGTAAAATATACATATTAGCAACAAGGGATAAAAGAGACGATGATACATTTGAAACCTTGTTCTCTGGCAAAGTGTTGGATAATGAGGATCAAGGCTTTATAATAGCAGATGCTCTATATAACGAAGAACTACAGGAACTTCATGTACTAATTTTACATATACAAGAAGATGCTACTGACAGATTTGTTTCAATAATTCACTGGCTCACATTCAAAGAATCAGAAAATTCTCAAGATAACAGCAAAGATTGGGGGCAAGTGGCTTTAAGACAGCTTAAAACAAAAGGAGAAGTTCAATATCTGCACTTGGAGAAAAATTGTGAGCATATTTATGTGGTGTCAGAAAATGAAATAAAGTTTTTGTTAAATTCTGAACAACCTGTGCAAATAGATAATATAAATGAATCTGAAAGAGTTAAAAAAGTATATAGCTGGTCCCAAAATTTAGAGGAAATAAGCATTAAATTTTCATTGCCTGAAAATGTTCAAAAAGACCTTATCACAGTTTCCACAGAATTAATGAAAATTGAAGTTATTTATAATTCAGAAACATTACTTTCTGGTGAATTAGAAGGAAGAATAGATTCATCGTTAACTTCTTGGGTCATGGGAAATGATAACAGTTTAGAAATAACTCTAATTAAAGTAGCAGGAACTGAAATGTGGTCAAATCTTGTTAAAGGTGATCAGAGAGGGGAATATTTACCTGACATGTCTCTTGTAAATCAAGTAAGCAATAGACTTGAGAGTGCCACTAGTGAAACAGAGGTAAGACAAAGAAGCATAGTTAAGTAAGTAGTATTTCTTATTATAAGAATATGCAATTTTAAAACAAGTTTGTTATTTTATTACCAGAAAACCTAAAACACAAAGGTGAATCTAATATAAACGAGAAGATGCCAGGTGACAATCAAATCACTACCAAGCCCTTTAATTTGTTCAATAAAACCTTATCGCTTTCAAATTTAGGGATTATAGTTTTATTTTTTGAACATAAAACGTTTTGATTTGATTTAATTTGAATACAATTTTAGGCATCAATACAATCTGGCATGACATTCAATTCACAACAGATAGAAGAATGTGACTTTGAGACGGATAAATCTGAAACGTTTGAACGAATTAGTGGTTTAACAAATAAAACAACTCACAGAATTCATTTAGGATCTCACCAAGTCCTTTTGAGCCCTTATTTAAGTCCTGAGGGTCCCCCAGCATTAGGTAAGTAGAAAGAGTTTGGAATTTACGTAGGTACTGTATTCGTTGGGGAAATTTTGGTAAGTATTATTATTATTATTATTTAATGTTATTAATCAGCAGCAGGGTTGATAAAAATTATGATTAAAAAAAATCGATGATTTAAAAAAAGCCATTATTTTTTTGATTAAAAAAAAATTACCAGCTTTGACAAATATTTCTGGTTTAAATATTTCTAACTGCTTAGATTTCGTTTTGTTAAGGAAACGAATATATTTAGGCAGAAATAGTACAGATACAAAGCAACACTGGTGAAATTTTAACATGCAAATTTCATTCGCATAGTTTTTGCAAGTTTGCGCCTTTGTCCAAACTTATTTTAGTTATCAGAAATATTTTTGCTTTAGGGGTTAATCTGTCAAAACATTTGGACACATGACAAACCGAGGTAGAAAGATATTTAGTATTTGGCAGCATTTTATAAAAAAGAGAGTAATGGGCAACCTAGGTTGTAGAACAATAGGTAAAAAATGTGGTAAATAATTGCAAGGTTTAGTGGACAGACTAAAAAGTCATTGGGAAACCTGCAAAAGTGAAACTAGTGATATCAGCAGTGGTCTTGAAACTCTTCATGGTGATTGTCAGTCACAACCTGGAACTAACCAGAGTAAAATTATCCACTTGGCAAAAAAACCAGAAAGCGATAACTGTGAAAAGGAAAGTGTAGGGGGACGTGACTTTTAGAGCTTTAGAACATAAGGAGGTTCGAAAGGCCATAGAAATGCTAAGACCTGGTTACCTTTCACCATATAGATTTCAGTTGTCATCAACGCTCTTGAATGAAATATTTGAAGAAGAAAAATCTAATTGCTTTAATAGGTTATCTGGACAATCTGTTTGCATGTCCTTAGGTGGATGGTCCAATATACATAATGAGCCGATAATCTGTGTCGTTTCAACTGCAGAGGATTGAAACAGTGTTCTTTTAGAAAGCATAGATACATCTGGTTATCCCCATACATGGGCGTAGCGAGGTACGGGCAGGGAGGTGCAGCTTCTCCCCTTAGAAGAGCGGTCGTTTGCTGGTAAACTGTAATTCTGACGAGCTTCAATTTTGCGACGCTTCGGTAATTTTTTACTTACCGGGCCCACGGCCGCTTTTATTTAAATTTTGTATACAGCGGTTTTTTGGGGCGCTGATCACGAATCTAAAGTTAAATTTGTAGGACACTTTTAGTTTTTGAGTTATAACGCCCCATTCGAACCTAACCTCAAAACTGCACAAACGTTCCTAAAATTCCTCTTTCTTAAGACTGATTACACACTAAATGGAACATTTTATGGAAATACACTTATTATTTTAGGTAATTGTCTTAAAAGTTGCCTCCTCTCCGATTTTAACCAAATTTGGTATACGGGGGTTTTTTGGGGAGCTGATTACAAATCTAAAAATATATTTTTTCGGGAACGTTTCGTTTTTGAGATATTCATCATAAAAGTTGGAAATCAAACTAAACTTATTTACACTATTCCTCCTTCTTTTTGCATAGATTCTTGATTTATACACTAAATTGTTACACAATATTTCACAAACACCTTTCAAAAACTTGTTTTTATATTTATTTTACATCTTTTTTCCATTTAATTGCAAACCCCCACTTTCACACGCCGCAACGTGGCCGCAACCATGTATACACTAGGGATTTTATAAACATATATGGCTGCTGCCTTTGAAGTTGAAAGTTCGCAATTTAATAAAAAAAGGTGTAAAATAAATATAAAAATACAAGGTTTTAAAAGGTGTTTATAAAATATTGTGTGCCACTTTAGTGTAATAATCAAGAATTGTGTACAAAAAAAGGAGGAATATAGTGAAAATGAGGTTAGTTTGATTTTCAACTTTGATGATGAATATCTCGAAAACGAAACGTTGCCAAAAAATATTTTTTAGATTCATAATCAGCGCCCCAAAAAACCTCCGTATACCAAATTTGTTCAAAATCGGAGAGGAGGTAACTTTCGAGACAATTACCTTATTTTATAAGATAAATTTAGTTTCACCTTTATTGAACAAATACTTTTAATAAAAAAAGCAGAACAAGCACTTTCCAAAAATATTATTTTTACTTTTATAAAGACAGTTTTATGTTGGTACGCCAGGGACCCGCGGAACAATTATATTTGAATTATATTTATTTTTTAAATTTAAAAAGTAAGCCATTCAATTGTGGGGCATACCAACATAAAACTGTCTAAAATCTCTAGACAATTTTGTTGACATTTATAAAAGTAAAAATAATATTTTTAGGTAGTGCTTGTTTTTTATTTAAAATGTTTTTTAAATAAAGGTGAAATCAAATTTATCTTATAAAATAATAAGTGTATTTCCATAAAATCTTCCATTTTGGAAGTAATCAGTTTTAAGCAGAAGGAATTTTAGGAAAGTTTGTGCAGTTTTGGGGTTAGTTTCGAGTGGGGCGTTATAACTTAAAACTAAAAGTGTCCGACAAAATTTGACTTCAGATTCGTGATTAGCGCCCCAAAAAACCGCTGTATACAAAACTTCAATAAAATCGACAGTGGGCCGGTATGTAAAAAATTACCGACGCTTCTTATAAGACATATGAAACTAATAGGCTTGAAGGCTGGCTTGTGAAATACAACTAGACGTGATGTGATCTCTAATTTATTTTTTACATCATTTCTTACTCTAAACAATGTCACTTATTACGACAAGGGTAGCATAGTTTTTTTTGTTATAGAAAAATGAATCATAAAACGTTTTGTGAAAACCCAAAAGAACAAAGGGTGGGCGGGATGCGGGTGAGAAGGGAGGCAACTGATCAGCCAATATTG
>JAHBCN010013042.1:0-25371 GCA_019359885.1 Listronotus oregonensis
AAAACCCACAGAGTTCATTGTCAATCTTTACCATTTTTTTAAGGTGCTATCTCGGAGGGCCGTATCCTTGTTAGGGAGTTAGTGACTATCCTGAGCATATTTTTTTAAAGCCCAATAACTCTTAGTATACTTTGACGATTTTGGAAAAAATCTTACGCATGTCTTTGGCCTAAAGGCATTTTTAAGTGAGTCTTTTCCCCTTTTTTCATTTCTCTGAGCTCTTCCAACAGGTGACCTCTAGTCGCAGAAAGGTTTCGGTCTGTAAAACGAAGCCACCTTTGGCTAGTAAGTTGGCAATTTCATTACCTCCCACTCCCTCGTGTCCTGGCACTCACATTAGAGTCACTCTGTTTACATTTGATCTGACTTTGTTTTTAAAGGAATCTGGCATTTAAGCTGCCATTATTCCATAACTTTAAGGGTCATTGTCCCCAGGTTTTTTACCTTTGTGATGCTATGAGGGCAGCAAGAGCTTCCTCTTTTTGTGGTTTTGAGGGAGCACTTCCACTGTCTCTTTCCCTTGGATCATTTGAGTCCCACGAGTAGCGAAGGAAATAACAGTCACTTGCAGAGTGCCCTGTTGCCACAGAAAGGCTTAGAGAAACCGAGTGTCGCCTGCTTTCATGAGTCCATAATGTAATAACCAAGCTGCGCTTGGCCATGCAGTCGTCGGCCATATTGTTTGATTTGGGACTTTGGGGAATTCACTTTCTTGTCGCCCTGACTTGAATTCCTCTCAGGCCGTTTTTTTCTTAATATTTATTGTTAGATAATTTTGAAAGAAATAAATATATAAGCTTTAAAAGCTCTGGTAAGTTTTTATTAGCAAAGAAAAATATAGATGTGTGATATGACATCAGCTAATGGTTTAGTGTGCCTTGATACGTTTACGATGCTACGATGTCGGCCTATCTTTTATTGACAGGACATCCTAATCATATAAAAATTTTTCAAAAAGAATGAAAAATATGTCACCTTACTGGCTAAAACTAGGTTCTTCATAGGATATAGAATGGTTTATAATTTTGGTATAAGACAATCTTATTAACCCGTTAATCTAATTTTTTCTTTATTGCTTTAAAATTTTAGGTTCACGTCCAGAATTCAACCTTAGCAGGAGGGGGTTGCTATTGGCGATCAACCCATCTTATGGTTCAACCGTTTGGCGCCATTTTGATCGGTATGATAGCAGGTGGATTATCGTATCGGATATACATCTATTTCAGTAAGGGCAATATAACACATTACAATAATGTTAAAAATAAACAACAATAAAATAATTCTTGGCGGTGAAGATTCTTTGTAAAATTTAAGATTAAAAACATAATATTTATTTGTGTGATTTGTCCTGATTCTCACTTTCACAGCAAATAATTTAGAAAACCAGAGGCACCACGTAAAGCGAAAATGATTCCGGAATAGGATCAATATCGAAAGCGAAGAAAAACCAAAGTAAAATTGGAAACAGTTTAAATATTGGTGTATATACCAAAATCCCCAAACCCATGGTACCTAATACTTAGGCCCAATAAGCCTTCGTGGGCTGTCGTAAAGATAAAAAAAACTAGACATTCGATAATTTAACTGTTTATCTTGTTTGTGGGGTAATTCCCCACCACTTTTCTTATTTTTAAAGCTCATTAAAATAAAATCTACCCAACCGATTCCAAAAAAACATTTTTTTTGTTTAAAAGCCTTATTTTTCTAATTTTTAAAAAAATTATCCTCAAATTATACTGGTGAGTAAAAAATAAATACAGGATTAATTGTGGACAAATGTTTTTTGGCCAAATTTCAGACCAGGTGTGGTTTTTATGAAAGTAACCAATTCGAATATTATTTTTATTTGGATAGCGGGAGGCCATTACATTTGTTTTTGAATTTTAAAATATCTTTCTTGGTATTAATGCTAGAATTTTTATTAGTCAAAATTTTATTTCAACAATTTAACAGCAATAGTTTGGTAAATTACAGAAACAAAAATTAATATCTGGTTAGACCACTTTTTTTTCACTTACTGCTGCACATCTTCTTGACATACTATCAATAACATTGTCAATAACCGCTTGGAAATAGAGCCCATTTTTTTCAACCCATCTAAATTATCAGCTGGGCCCCGATTTCTCATTTTCCTTCCCCCAAAAAATCCCAAATGTGTTCAATCGGATAAAGGTGGGCGAAAAAGCAAGCCAATCAATCCTCTCTAGATTATTTTGTCTTCCAAATATTCATTATCAATATTTGCTCTATGAGGTCGAGCTTTATCTCTATAAATAAAAATTCGCAATATTTTTTTCCCATAGGAACAACAATGGGTATAATAATTTCACCAAGTAGCGTTCGTCCGTTACCATGCGGTTTCTAAATAAAACAAGTTGTGTTCTACCAGTACGGAATATTTCACCCCAGACTGTTACAGATCCACCGCCAAAATTTACCCTGTGTTCCATGCAGTCCTCATTGTATCTTTCGCCCGACCTTTTACACAACCTTGTACGTCCGTTGTTTCCATAAAGGCAGAATCGCGACTCATCTGCAAACAAACAATTGGACCACCCACGGACACCCCAGTCTATATGAGTCCTAGCAAACATTAGTCGATTGCGACGATGATCTCTTGTAAGTCGAGGATATTTTTGGTGCGTCTTGCGGCCCCGTTTCGTGAAGTCTGTTCCTTAGGGTTTGAAAAAAACATCAATATTATGCACTTACCGTACCATATTCTTAATTGGAAAGCATTAGTTGTTTATTTCTTTGCACAGTCAATATATGAATCTATCCACTGCTGGAGTGGTTGCTCGTTGAAGTCCACCACCATGTGTGGGATACGCACATCAGAGTTTACAAATCGGGGGCCCCTTATCGACTTACTACTGACTGGCTTTTACCAAAGTACCTAGCTACTGCTTGGGAAGCGGCCTGGTCCATTTCAGCTTTTGTCATTCGAGGCATTTTTAAATTTTTACTAAATGTGTTGCAGAACTCCAATTACACTTACACTTTAGCGACATTTTTGCAAACAAGAAACAATTGTTCTTCTGTCATATTTGAAATAACCATGGTGATCCAAACAATGGAAGCCCTAAAACGAAAAAAAATTTAACAAAAAATTCATAAACTTTAATACCAAGAAATAAATTTTTAAAATTCAAAAAGCAAATGATAGCTATGGCCTCCCGCTATTCAAATAAAAATAATATTCGAAGTGGCCCATCCACTTAGGGTTTTGGAAGTGTAATTCAATTATTTTGATAACGTTGCATAATAACTTCGTTTGTAGAGTTTATTTCAGCTAAGATTTGAATTTAAAGCCGTTACTTCTGTCATAAATGCCAACCGTTTTTTAGGTTCTCAAAATATTAAAGTTACCAGACCAGAAAAGCAACCCATAAAAACAAATAATCTAAAACACGATTATATCTGCCTCTTTTTTATACACGTGAACTGTTAAAGAACGATATAAACCATAAGTTAGTACTGTTCACTTAAACGGGCCGGATTGTTGGTTTTTATTTTCTGTTTCAGATGTTGACTTAAAGCTGATGCTAATTTTGCTTTATTTTTGGAATATTTAGTCTTTTAGTGTTTTTTGATAGTTTGGGGTATTATTTAGTGTTTTTGATTATTTATATATAGGTTGTTAACATGGTATTGAACTTTATTTTATTTCAGAAATTATTTATTTCGAAAAAAATTATATTTATCAACATGCAGAAAAAGTTTTATTAATTTTTATTTTTATATTTTTAGGGATTAGAATGGATGATATGATTACTTATCTCCTGTACTTCCAAAGGGAATGTTGATGGAAAATTGGTAATTTTAAATAACACCCAAATTTATATTTATGATCTGCGGTACAGTGGAAGTTAGAGTATACTGTTAGATTAATCACCATGTTTATAATTATGATTTTTAAAAACTTAGCAAACCATTTGCTGCTTGAGTGTTATATTAAAGGTACTTTTTTGTAGTTTAAACATTAATATGGGTTTTTTTTTTAGGAATCACCCATATAATCTACATGGTAATTAAATTGGCCCAAAATTTGTAAAAATGTTTATAACTATTTTGTAGAACACTGTGATTTAAGCCCTCTTCAGGTAAATTATATTCAAAAAAGACGAAATGCCTTTAAAAAAATTTGTTTTTAAAAAAAATAACATTTTTATGTTAAATTGATATGTAAATTTTTATAGACTTTAGCTCAACCAATCTAAATGCAAGATGTGGGGGCGAGACACTCTTTTGCCGTTCATATTCCATTTTCGAAAGTAGGTTTCCAACGCCTCAATAGATTAGTGGATAAGGCATTGAATTAGTAAACCTAAATTAAGCAGGTTTTTTTTTTTTCTTTTTCCTGTGAATACTAACTTCTAAATACAAAAAAAAAAGCTCATACCAAACATATTTTTTTAAACTTTAAGTAATGAGACATTTGTTTTGAAATTAAAACCGGTAGAAAGCTGTATCTGCATAACATAAACAATTGTAACTACCACAAGACCTGAAAAGGAAAAGAGGAAAAGGCAAAGAAAACTGTATTTATACTCATTAAATGTGGTTATTGTTGTAATTGTAAATATATTAGATACAAAAACATTATGAAATCGGAATTGGAATTAGTAACCGTAGGATCTGGTTCGAATCACGAATGCATTTATATTTTTTTAAATTTTTTTTTAAAGTAATCTTTGGTTTCTTTGGGTTAGTTTTGGTTTTGGGGATTACCTTTTTATTATTTTAAAACAATAACCTCAACAGCTTTAAATATTAAGGTGAACAAAAATATTTTTTGCCATAAATCACTTTTAGGTTTTTATTCTACAAAGGGGTAAAAATAAATATACTTCCACAACCAATTTAAAATTTATTGGGAAAATTCATCTCTAATTTCATCATTTAGTGTTGGGGGGGTTTTTTACACCCCAACTTTGTTGTTTAGCTTCACACAAACCACCTTAGGTCTAAATATTACTTTTTTTTTTGTATCACCTCTGAACAGAAAAAAAAAGTTGTCCCCCCAAAAAAAAAATTCAGACATTCATGTAAAGGAAATGGACCAGCTAATACCAAAAAATTTTGAAATCTACAAAAATGTAAAATTTGTTTTCATTATGTTTGTTTTTTAGTGTTGTGTTATAATATTTTTATTGCATTAAGTTAACAATATAATTATGTTTTGTTTTGTAGAATTACATGTGACATTACCAACGCTACACAATCGTCTTCGTGAAAAACAGCTATATGATGGCAGTCAAACAAGTCTTTATAGACTATTGAAAAGTATGGGCTTTTCTTATAGACCGGATAATAATCGCCGAGCATTGGGGGGAAAAACCCATGTATCTTTTTTTAAAAGACAATTTCTTAAAAAAATATGCAAAATGAAGAAAAACCCGGCCAGCCAAAAAAACCCATGTTTTCCTTGTTATTATTTATTATATTTGCAAATTGTACTCAAACCCGGACGTGTTTTTAACCCGATTGGTTATCTAACATTAATAAACTTTGTCTTTGTTAAAAATAAACCATATTATACTTAGTCACAAATTTGTATTTAATTTTAAAATAACCTGCCTCTTTCCCCCCCCACCTACCCAGGCACACTTTTTTTTTTAAATTTTCCCTTTCTTTACAGGTGGCAACCCTAGCTGCTTGGGTTGGGTGCCTTAAATCGTTTCGGAGGTTTAGGCTACTCCCCAAATTGGCCTAAAAATAACTTTTAAACTATAAGAAGGCGGAAAAGCTATACTTTAGCCGCAAATCAAAACAATTTTTTTTATAATAAAATTTGGGTAACACCATTTTTTTTAAGCAAAGAACAACCTAACGTCGAATTTTTTAATAAAAAAAAATGGACGTGACAAAATATTTTAATCAAGTAAACCTTAATCCGACCCCCCAACAAAGAAAAAAAATTTTGTAACTAGATAATGAAAATCATAGTCCCCCCTGGGTTAATTATAACGGCTTTAAATTCAAATCTTATTTTAAAAAACTATAAACCCCCTTGCGTCCCTGCCATATTGGTTAATTTTCACTGAATTCTCTTTTTTAATATTTTGATAATTATTATTTATGATGGGTATAATTAATTATTTTTCAGCAATTTTTGGAATATCGCCTAGGCATTCAAGACACATGTGGGGTGCACAACTTGGGGATGGAATACCTGGTATTCTTGGTGGAATAATAGCAAAATTTGGCTTCAGTGGCTTCTGAAGTACAGTATGGAATGACACTTTACGAGGTATTAAAAAAAGAATGACCAGTTTTATAATTAAATGCAAGTATTTACGCTAATTTTTAAATATTTTATAAAATTTTTAAAAAAAGAAATTATAAAATAGCCAAAATTTATGGGTTTTTTGTCATAATTTAAGGGGGAGGCATACCTGGACGTTTTAAGTAAAAAATTCATATAAATTTTAAAAAATGCTTAGATTAAGAAAAAAGGGTTTAAAGTTTTTTTTTTTTCACTTTTAAACATTTTTCAAAAGGTTTTAATATTGAACCGAATTTTAAGGATATTGGGGGCAAAAAACACTTTTCCAGATGTTCAAATTTTTTGCAACCAGTGGCGTTGAAAGAAAATTTTTTTCAAAACAATTTTTAAAAAAATACTACCCCTTTTTGAATTTGGGAAAAAAATTATGGTTTTTAAAATTATCAAAAATTAAAAAAAAAAACCCTCTTTTTTTGCCGTAAAACTTACCGTTTGGGAGAAATCGTTAATTTAAAAAAAAATCCCCTTTGCCCAAGTGTTTTTAAAAAATTATTATTAAATAAATCAAGGGGATTTTTCCGGGTTTGTTTTTGTTGTTAAAAATTTTATGAAACTGACGTTAATTATCATTCTTGTTTGGGGGAAACTTTTTTTTCAATTTTAAATACATTCTTCAAATATTTATTTTTAAGCTATTTTCTTACAAAAAAAGTGAACAAAAAAAAACAAAATTAAATACAATACAAAAAAATTTTAAAAAAAAATTTGGGGAAAGCCAAAATTTCCCTCTATGCAGGCTTCTGCTCTTCTTCTCATTGAATTACAACCCTTTTTTCAAAATTCCATCGTGTTTCGGATGTTTCACATCCGTCAATAATTATATTTCTGAGTTCTTCTAATGCTAATTGGTGTATGATAAACTAATGTTTATAGGTGTCCCCACAAATAAAAATCTAGGCTTTCCCCAGGTCAGGCGATCTAGGTGGCCAAAATTGTGGTCCTCCACGGCCTATCCAATGATTTTGGTAGGCTCTATTTAAATCCCCGAGCCAAATATGCTAAAGTGGGCGGGAGCGCCATCATGCATAAACCAAAGTTTTTCCCCGTAACTGAAGGGAACATTTCCAAGAAGCAAAGGCAAATCTTTGGGGGAAAAAATTTTAAATAATCGTCCCCCGTTAAGGCGTCCTGGAAAAAAAGGCCCCAATTAAAAAGGTCGGATACGATCCGGGGTCCAAACGTTCAGTGAAAATTTTCCCCAAAAAGTGTCTCTGTAATCGCATGGGGGTTTTCCTGGGCCCAGTAATGATTGTTAGGAAATTGGTTTTTCATTTCTTAAAAAATTTGCTTCGTCCGTAAACAATATTTTGGCATCAAAATGAGGATTTTCTGTTACTTTTTGGGGGTACCATCTACAAAATTGCGGCCCGGGGGATAATCTCTAGGAAGCAATGCCTGAACCCCCTTTTTTTATGTGAAAAAGGTATAACAAAAAAACTCTTAAAATCTCCCATACCGTCTTGTAGCAGATGTTTAATGCCAAAACCATTTTTCGCGAACTTGTGGTTGGATCCTCTTCGACTGCATGCAGGACAGCCCCTCCACTGCCGGTGTTCTAACTGTGGGGCCTTCCCCCGGAAATATTAGCTTTAAAACTGCCAGATTTAGTCAGACGACGATGAATGTTTATAAATGTTCGTCTATCGGGAGAGCGCGATTAGGATACCTTTCTTGATACAAACGCCGCGCCTCCACAGATTACCATTATTTGACCAAAAAAGGAAATGCATTTGTGTCATTTCCAAATTAGAATAATTTACCTTTTTTTTTAAATAGCAAAATCCCCTTTTAAGATCAAAGGAAAAAATAAATACAAACTGTCAAAATGATAATTAACGTCAGTGTCATAATGTTTACAACAAAAAAACAACAACCCTGGCAAGAGCAAAGCTAACTTGATTTATTTCAATAATAATTTTTAAAAAATGAATTTTTTGGGACATAAGACATTTTTTTAATTAACGATTTCTCCCAAACGGTAAGTTTTAGGGGGAAAAATGAAAGAGGGTTTTTTTTTTTATAATTGATTGATAATTATTAAAAAACCATAATTTTTTCCCAAGTTAATGGCGTAGTTTTTTTTGTAAAATTGTTTTGAAAATTCGTCATAGCTCCCCCACTGGTTGAAAAAAAATTTAAAAGAACATCAAAAAAATGTGTTTTATGCCATAATATCCTGTGCCAAAATTTAGTTCAATATCTAAACCCCTCTTTGAAAATGTATTAAAAAGGAAAATAAATAAAACTTTAACCCCCTATATCTTAAAAAACTAAAATTTTGGGCCCCGGGTTTTTATGAACTTTTCGACTTAAAATCGATCCAGGAATGCCTCCTTCAAATTATGACATACCATTAAGTAACACCCTGTATAATGTTCAGTGATTGATGTGCTATTTTTAGGTATATCCAGCTCGCGCTAGCCCAGAAATATCTAAAAACCCCGAATATATTCCTCTGGAAGCGGGAGATGGAAGAACAGCATATCAACAAGCTGGATATCAGACCGTATTACTTCTCGTAACCATTTTAATTGCTGTAGTGTCTGGTATTATTTCTGGTAGGTGTAGTAACCTTCATGGTCAACAATACAAAAAAAAGTATCTGAATCACTCTATTGGCCAAAAAAAGAAATTTCCAAACTGCAAAACCACTTTTTTTACAATAAAAATCAACGATAAATAAACTGTATTTAAAAAAAAAAAAAAAATTTTAATTTAAAAAAAAATTAATTAAATTTTTTTTGGATTTATAAAAAGTTGGGAATCTGGAGTAACATATCCCCCCGAACCCCTTTTTGATGACGATGTTTTCTGGGAGTTGCCACAACAAACCTACGATATTGAAAATCCAGAGCCCAACAAGTGGAAGGTCAAAGGAAAATTATACAATGGTTCTGATGTACTTGGTTCAAAAATTTCAATATAAAATAGGAAAATGTGTTTATTTTGGCAATAAATTAAATAACATATGTATTTTCAGATTTTTTTAAAAAAATAAAAATTTTTTTAACAACTAATAGGAAAAAAAAATTAAAAAAAACATATAAACGATGTATTAAAAAAAGATATCAATTGCCAAAGTCCAGGAAACAAATTTTGCCTTGCAATTTTCTAAAATGTAGAATGACTTAAATGTTGACAGTAGGTGAGAAATAGTCCAAGGATCAATCTATATCAGCCGAAGAACGCCTTTTCTTGGGGGTGGTTCCAAACCATCTCGGTGGAAATTTTTTTTAAAAATATTTTGACCACAGAAATCGAAAAGAATGATTTCTAAACAAAAAATATTTTATGCATTTTTTAAAAAATCATTTTTTCGAATTATCGTCGAAAAAAAATTTTTTTAATGGTTTTTTTAAATAACTCGAAAGATGTTTTTTTTCAAAAAAACTGCAAATAACAAAATTTGTTTAAAAACGAATAAGATGGCTTTTTGGTGTTATTTATTAAACAAAAATTTCAGAGGTGCAAAGGAAATAACAAAATCTACGTATTTTAAGGAAAATAATAACTTGTTTAAAGCTTTTTGCAAGACTTTTTTAAGGTATGTATCAAAAGGCTCTTTTAACCTATGATTAAAATAAGGGAAAAATTTTTTTCAAAATCTTCAAAAAAACCCCCCAAAATTCAACCCTAATGAAAATGAGTCGTAGCCCCCTTTTTAATCCTTTTTATTTTTGTATCAAAAGCATTCAAAATTTTTTTAACCTTAAACGGTTAAATTGCCTAATTTAAAACAAAATGGAGCTGAAAAAAAATTACTTTTTAAATTTTAATAAAAAAATTTTTTCTTGAAAATAACTCAAAACTAAGGAGACGAAAAAAATTCTAAGGTACCCCAATTTTGCTTTTGATATACAAATATTTTGCGACCTACGGTAAACATGAAGATTTTGAAGGAAGGATAAGTTAACCTAAAAAGGGTTATGCTTAAAAAAAAATTTTTTTTGGGAATTCTAAGAGCCCAAATCGGAGCATGACGTAGTTTTCGCCCTTAAAAATAAAAAGGCCTTCGGCATATTGAAGACTTTAAAGAAAAACTAAGTTAAGCAATCCCAAATTTTCATGCAAAACACTGTGATAATACAAATTTTCACAAAAAAATGTTTGAAAAAAATGTTAGTATAGAGTTTTGCCTAAATTAAAAAAATACATAGTTCAAAATAAAGGTTCTCCCCACTAGAGCGAAAGGGGATAAAATGCATCAGACACACTTTCATGTAATCAAATTGAAGCCCGGCCTCAGGGGGGGGGACGCGATGAAATGGATCGGGGGAATTTTTTTTAAGTGACGCGTCTCCACGCGCCGCGCCGCCGCTCAATGGGCGAGCACCTTAAGCTTTTTGTTTTACCATTTTAATTTTATTTTGTTTTTTTTTTTTTGAAATTTGTTTGTTATAAAAAAATTTTTATTTAATTTTCTGTATGATTTACTTTTGTTAAATTGGTTTATTAAATTTTAATAGAATTTAGTGAAGTTTACATTCTTTAATGATAATTTTTTTTTTTTATCCAAAAACTATTGACATATTAGGGCGGGAAAAATATATTAGCCTTTGAGCGGCAAAAAGTTAAATCCGGCCCTGCGGATAAGTTTACCTAAGGCAGGAGTGGGTTCCCGAAGAGATCGAAAATCAAAACAGAGTTTTCAATATATTATCAGCCTCAAGCAAATTTTGATAATTCTTTACAAAACAGTTTTCTGCTTTTTTTGGATTAAATGGCAAAATTTTTATATAGTCGTATCCAGTGTACCCAGGGATTGCAAATATACTACGAAAGAGAAATTATGTGTTTTAATATTTTTTTTTGATTTAAAATTTATAATTACCCCTTTATTTCTTCAAAAATGCGAAAACTCCCCCCTTTTGACAAAAACAGCAAGTAATTTTTAAGGTTAACCGTGCAGTGTTTCCAAATCGGGGGGTTTTCCAATAGTCCCCGGATTTTAGTTGAAGTATAATAAAAACCCTTTGCAACCAGAACTAACATGACCGCCTTTTTGACAAATTAAAAACTCTTAGTTCTGGTTGGTCATGGTTAGTTTTGGTTAGCAAAGCAGCTTTTTATTTCCCCAATTATATTTCAGACAGACAGAATGTCAGAAACGGCAACCTTTAACCCCTAAGTTTTTTTTTTCTAAATTTAAAAAAATAAACAATTTTTTGTTTGTGCGTACGTAAATTCGTATTCCTAATAAATATCAGAACGCGTGTACAAAATATTAACCTTATAATAGTAAAATAGAAAAAAACCGTTTTGTAAACAATTACCCAAATTTTTTCGCTATCGCCAACAATATGTTTAATTTTGACCATTGAAACACTGTGTTATAAAACCTATTCTTTTTTTGTCTTGCACGTTTGTTCATACTGCCGAGCGACAAGGCTGCCTCAAGCAGATATATTCTCGAAGACTACAGCCCTCATACTTGACGCCGGTCTCCTAACCAGGTTCAAAAGCTTTAAAACTGAAAAAGAAGAGAGAATGTCAAAATAAAAATAAATACTTGTTTAGTTTTTTAATATACATGGGTGTTTTCTAATAATTTAAGAGTTATGTCCGGCGAGTTTTTGCCTAAAAAAGAACAAAATGATGACTCGGAGACGGAGGAAAGCAACCGACAACCCACCAGAAGCCTAGGTTTAGATTTGGGGGATGATTGTGTCTATAATGTTGAAGCGAATAGGTTAGGATCTCAATCACAACCAGGTTTGTGTTTGTAATAATTTTTGTATTATTTATTTTTAACATTTACACTCCCAAGGCAGCTCATCAGGTATGATCTATATATGGTGGCTTAATTAGTAAGACAGTTTAAGAGGTCTAAGTCGTAACAATTGTCTTAAACTGCTAGAGAAACTACTATTACATATTTTCGACAGAAAATATAAAATGAGGAGTAGTTTTAAGAAACCAAAAGTTTAACAGTTTCTCATCGTTTTTTTATATATAAAATTATCTTAAACAGAGGTACCTTTTCTAATTTTATGTATGTCATTTAGGAAATGTAATTTGTAACTTTTCCTTCTCTAATGTCGGTCCACAAAAAATTATTTACTTTGTAGATAATTTTCTTTTTTGTAGTAAACCTAAGCCTGCTTACTTATTTCTTTATTTATTTTAGTTCTCAAATTTATAATATTTTTAGCAACATCCTAGACATAGATTTCCTTAGCTGTGACATACTAATTACTAATATTTCTGATCACTATGGTCAAATATTACATTTTAAAACCCCTAAACAGGAAACTAAACCACAGTACATAAACAAACGATTTTTTACCCAACAAAACATATCACATTTTCTGAATTATCTTAGAACTGAAACCTGGGTTCCTGTTTGGAAAGCTGTAGGGGTCAATGAGAAATATAATATTTTTTCCAACATATTCTTCTACTATTTTGACATATCATTCCTATTTCCTCCTCACATATTAAAAATCACTGCCAAAATTGGGTAAACACGGAAATTAAAATGTATTCCTCCTATATTAAAGACCTGTATGTTTGGTATAAACAAACAAACAGCCAAAACATTATAATCAGTATAAAACTGAGAGGAAGCAATATAGACAATTTATATCAAACTACAAAAAGGGTATCAATGATAATAAAATTTCAAATTCCAATAATAAATTCAAAACAGCGTGGAATATCTTTAATTCTGAGTCTAATAAAATTAAATCATATGCTAATATATCGCTACGGTTAGAGACTGATGAGATTATAGAGGACCCCCAAATCAAAGAACTATTTAGTGAACAATTTAATTTACCAATGACAGTTTGTAATAACACATCATCAGAACCCTCAGGTAATTTTCCAACTTTGTTTCTTGGACCTGTTGATGTACCAGAGGCTTTCAAATTATTATGAGCCTACCAAATAAGTTTTCTGCTGGACTTGACGAGATTCCAGTTCGAATTCTCAAATATGCAGGTGAATGGGTGTCTGAACCATTCGCTCACATAATTAATGAGTCGTTTTGTTTGGGAGTTTTTCCTATGGAGCTTAAGAAAGCAAAAGTAGTTCCGACTTTTAAAAAAGGTGAGCGGCAGCTGGGAAAAAACTACAGGCAAGTGTCAGTGTTGCCATCAGGTTCTAAGTTTTTTGAGAGAGCCATTTATTCTAGAATCATGGACTTTTTACACCTTCATAATATTTTGAAAGATACCCATCATGGGTTTGTACCAAAAAGCTCTACACAACTAGCAATTTTTAAAACTATTTGTTACTTAATGAGAAAAGTGGATAATAATGACAAGGTAGCAGGTCTGTATTTTGATCTCTCAAGAGCATTGATCACTATTGACCATCAACTAATGATGGATAAACTGGAAGGTTATGGGCTGAGGGGTGCAAGTGCTTTATTAATAAAATCATATCTTGCAGAAAGAAGCAATCAGTATGTGTTACAAGTAATGGGAAGCAGTGGTTTCTGGGACTACGGAGGTAAAGCAGGGTGTTCCTCAAGGCTCAATACTGGGCCCAATTTTGTTCCTGCTTTATGTGAACAGTCTTTCTGGGGTCATGTGTGTCAGTATGCTGATGATACATCGGTTGTATTGGCGAGCGGGTGCTTGGGGACCCTATCTGGGGCGTGTTCGGGTGCAGCAGAGCAGATGAGGAATTGGTGCCAACAAAATTATTTAAGATTAAACGCAGATAAGACTGGACTAATAACATTTGAAAAGTCGTTAACACGAAGTCATTCCCTTTATGCTAAGATGAATGGTAAATCCATCCCAGTAGTCAACAACATTAAATTTCTAAGAGTTATAATTGATTCAAACTTAAGTTGGAAAGACCATATTCACTCCCTGCAATCTAAATTGAACAGTATGTGTGCATTGATACGAAGATTGAGATATTCACTTTTTGTAGACAGTATTCGTAGTTTCTATTTTGCTTGTGTTCAGTCCCTTATAAGTTATGGGATTCTGTTTTGGGGATCTTCCACACATGCGATCAATATCTTTAAAACTCAAAAGCGTATTATCAGATGCATACTTAAAATTCATCCTCGATCCTCTTGTAAACCGCATTTTAATAGTCTAGGTTTTTTAACTGTTCCTAGTCTTTATTTCTTAGCCTTAGTAATGTTTGTTAAAAAAAATCCGCATTTATTCAGTTTAAACTCTGATTTTTACTCCAACTCCATGACAATTGTTACTAGAGGCAGGGGTGGTCTTAGTATTCCTTCTCACAATTCAACATTTTTTGAGAGGGGACCTTATTATCGTGAAGTGAAGGCTTATAAATCTTTGCCATCTAACTTGAGTGAAATAGAGAACAAGGATAAATTTCGAAAGGCTGTGATGCAGTTTTTGCAGAGTAAGTGTTTCTACTCTTTCAACTTTGATTATTAATTAAATTGTTTTTTATGTACATATAAGAGTGTTTCATCTTGATTGTTATTGTGCACACAGATTTAATTGGTTTCAATTAATTGTATTTATACTTTTTATGATTTTAATATGTTAGGTAATTGTATGTATTTTAAATATATTGTTTGACGTTTCTTTGTCATTGTAAATGATTTTGTTGGAAATAAAGGATATTATTATTATTATTATTATTATTATTATTATTTATCTAAGCATGTTTTTAATTACAACACATCATTTCTTAGTTACAACTAACATAGTGAACTACACTTGAAATTTTTTGAATTACAATAACATAGCTAAATTACTTTTGATATTTTCTGAAATTTTAACAAAGCTGAACAAGATTAATTATATATTTTCTGGAATATAACTCACCGAGCATTTGACCATTTTAAATTATAGTGGACTGTCTGATATCCTCTCTAATAAAAAGTGGTTCTAGCAGCTCAGAACAATATTCTAAATATAGTTTAATATGGTTTTATGTAAGGGAAACTAAGAATGTTATTTGTTGTAATAATGTTTTAATTACTTAGGAAAGATTGTAAGCAATTTGCCATTTTTTAATGTGTAATAAATCAGGGTTGGCAAAAAAACACTTTTTTTCGATTTTGACCAGGGCAGTGGTCAAAATTGGTTTTAACCGTCCATAACTGGTTAAAACCACTGGTCAAAACTTTAAATATATTTTTTAAAGCCTAGAAACCATGTATCGCTATGATGACCTATTATCGAAGTACGTAACTACCGGAACACGCGCCACGCGCACCCGCACAACTTGTGAGCGGGCGAAGTGGTGAGGCAGCATGCAGCAATGCTTCTAAACTTAAACAGTGGATCAAAAACAAAAACGATTTATTAATTTAAGTGATGAAGAACCTTTAAAATCTTTTTTATAACAGCGAATTTAATTTGAGGTATAATTTCTTTTTTTATTTTAAACTTATACAGTCCTATACCTGATTCTTGACAGGTATAGGTTACATATCAAGTACCTGTTAATATTTGCTCTATTGTTTGTAATTTTTGAGCTACTGTTTTTGTTTTTATTTAAATTAAACATTTAAAGACTGAATCAAATATGTTTATAACTAAAAGTATATGCATCATTTAGGTTTTGACCATTTTTGACCACTAAATGGTCAAAACTGATTTTGACCTGTCCGGTTTTAACCTGGTTAAAACTTGTGGTTTTAATCACCCTGCCTGAAACTTGCCAACCCTGTAATAAATATTTTATGTAAGCTTTAGTCAGTCTAGTATATCAGAGGTTGTGTATTAAAAAAGAGTAGAAATTTTCTTTATTGCAAATTACATTATTTTTTACAAATTGGATAAACATCAAACACGATGACATCAACAGAACTAAGTATGTTTATGTTAGAAAATAAATATATACTGATATAATTTCCCTATAATTATATAATCAAATAATCATTTATGTTATATGGCCCCAAGCTTGGCTCCAAGTTTAAAAGTATTTTTTAACTTATTTTTTAAGTATTTTTTGTAATGACATTTTGTATTTAATTGTACCATTTATTACACTATTTAATACCCATGTAAGAAGTACTTTTTTCAGTCTTTTGGTGGATTGGGTAATTTACATTGTTTGTTTAGGCATTATATTTATGGCAGCTTTATATATGGAAAATGCCACTATTTCTGTCGGAAAGTTGGTAAGAGAATACAAGGTATACAAAGCATAAATAGTTAATCTTTCTTTTGGCTTAAAGTCACTTAAGACTCAATTTAAATGTAAATGTTGCCAGTTATTTATTTTTGTTTTAAACCTCACTAAAAAAGTAAAACACTCAGTTATATTTTGTAATAGTGGGTAATATGTGCAGTCTCCAATTAGTTTTGTATATTTAGCTAAGAATATTTGTTTTTAAATATTTTCTTAAAAAAAAAGATTCTGCTAGTATTAGGTGTACTAAATTTTTAAGGTCTAAAAATGGGAAGAAAAGTAAAAAATGTTTTTTATACTATTATTATTATTAATATTAAAATACAGTATTCACTCCATTGGTAGTATACTTAGACCAAATTTATTTAATTTTGGGTAAAAGTAACTTTTAAGCACATCACATTTAAAAATTGTATTATCTTACATTGATTTCAAGTTAAAAAAAAATTGCTAAGGTCATATGAATTACCTAATACAAAATTTTGTAGCAGAAGGGAATCATATTAAAAACATTTACTATTATTCAAATAAGAATCTTAATTAAAGAGGATAAAACTCAGAATGTTTACACTGAAACACACTGATCCTGACCCACCAGCATCTTCTGTTAAGTTTCTGGGATGGGAGTATAGGATGTGCATATGGAGGGTGTGTGCAAGAGGCTTGGGAGTAGTTTGTTAGGTGCAACTTGTCTGGATGTATATCAGATGAGACTATGAAGACAGCCTATCATGCTTTATTTTAATGCCTTAGGGAATTTAAACTGCTGTAAAGAAAAATAATTTCAGGTTTGGGATACAGGGAGGATTGCAGCACTGCCTTGTTCAATTTCAACAGCTTATCAATCTACGGGGACGTACATGATCACAACATGAGGAATAAAACACACTATTTGCCTACTCACTGTCAAATGGCAACGTGGCAGAGCAGATTTGAGTACATGTCGATAAAACTATATAATTTGCTGCTACAGAGAGTCAAGGACTTGCCTCTCCAAGAATTCAAAAAACAATAGAACTTAAAAAAATGCTGTCTTCGGCACAGACCTATATTTTAAATATTATTTTAATATGTTTTTGGTGTGATTGTCTTTCAGTACTGGCTTTAAGTGAAATTTTATTGTTAGCGGATATTTAAAATTATTTTCTGAAATGGAAATAATTCTTATTTTAAATCTTGTGTATTTCTCATACTAAAGCTATATTTTGCTAATAAATTTAAAGACTTGTACTTTATATATTTGATTTAATTTGAAAAACTAGACTTTGCTTTGGTTCCATAGCAACCACATTTCCTTTCTTTGGTCTTATTAAAACCATTATTGTTGTACATTGTTGTATTAGGTAATTATATATCACTTCTCAATAATAAAAATAGCAGCTTTTTTTTTAATGCTGTATTTTAGAGAAGAATGACTTATAAAAAAATATACCACATTTTATCTTTAAATTGGATTATGTCAGAAAGATTAGGTAATAACAAGTAAATATCCATTATGCAGAAAAAATATGAAAACTAACCAACCTAACAAAGTTTTGTAATAACCAGTAAATAATCTAAATATTTTACAGGTACTTCCAGTACATCAGAAGGTGGTGCTTCTAATTCAAAACGAGAGGACAATCCGTTTTCTTTTAAGCATTTTTTAAGGGATAGCTCAAACTCCAATAAAAATTATCAATCCTTAGGTGCAAGACCAAAAGTTTATAGGTAGGTATAACTCTTTTTCTTAAGGCATAAATCTATATACTTGAGGAATTCACTCTTAGCAGTAACAGCAAAAACAAAACTCTTTTTCTTAAAGCATAAATCTGTGTACTTGAGGACTTGACTCTTAACAGTAACAGCAAGTACAAACAATTAACTTGAACTACTTGAATTAATATCAGCTCTATTGGGCTGTTTTTGTATTATTTTTTTTATTTATCTGCAAAACAACTTTAGGACGAGCCTTTCTTGCCAAGAGCGATTGCGAACTCGGCGAGTACCGCTTTTGGTAGCTAGCACCAATTACAGATTGTATTATAATTATTAAACTGTGAGATATTTATCAAAAATAAAAATAAAAGTTTTGTGTCTAATCAATAATTGCAACATTATTTAAGACCCTAATGTTAGAGATTTGAAGAATATTTAAAGAAAACAGGAAACCTAATATTTGTTGCACGTGTTTAACATGCGAGTGGGTTCCAACAAGAAAAGAGATAGATAGACGAGAGGTCATTTAATAGGCGGAGCTAAGAACCCCGCGAGAACAGCAGGCTTTCTCCACCTTCAGCTACAGGGGGACTTGGTTGTAGCTGGCGGTGTGGTGGGAAGAGTCTGCCACTGTATGTGCATAAAGATATTTAAGGGCAGGCGCTACCAAAAAAGTTGTTCTTGACAAGGCGCAAAACGGTGATTTGAATAATAATGGTGGGAAATCGCAAAAAAACAAGCGGTATAAGGAGTGTGCTCATATCCTAGAAGACACCCATAAATGCCAAGTTGGGACTTTTGTGGACAAGAATAACAATTTTCAGGGGCTATATTTTTGAGATAAAAGAACAAATTGTTATTTTTCTGCTTTTTTTGGACGGATCCATCATTAAACTTGAAAATCAGGCTATAATGCCATGATGACATTTTTACTGATAAAGAATCTACCTTTTTTTATTTTTTAAATGACCAGAAGAAGGGGAATCGTGACAGATGGACACGCTCTTTTTTCCCCCTTTACTTCAACAGCATGTAACTTTGTGAAGTATGTTTTTTTGGTAAATTTTTTTGTTTTTTAGAGTTCTTAAAATATAAATAAATAAAAAAAAGTACATAGCCAAAATATTAATTGTTTTTTGATTGACTGTCAAAAAACGCTCGAAATTCAGGCTTTTAAACTAGAATACCCCCATAATTTATGTGTACAAGTAGCAGTATGTTGTACAACCTATGAAATATGAACTAAATATGCCTCATTGAATACTTATAACTTTCGAGCACATACCTACTAGCCTTGCTGCCGGCCGTGCTGGAAAGAAAGAAGAATAGTGGTATAGCCTTTCTCTATCACTCAACGTGCGAATTGATCGGCGGGGAGGGCTTTATACTCCGTCGACCAATCACGAAAGGAGAAATTATACACTTCTTTCTCTTTTGCTCGGCTGAGCAGCAAGGCTGCCTCTAGTAGCTAGAAGCTAAAAACAAAACATTTTATTTTGAAAATCAGATCCTGAAGTTTAGTGCTGCTACTTAAAGAAAGTAAAAGAACTAATAAAATTGTGATTAGTGTGTAAGGAGAAGTTCATAATTCTGTCATGACTAAACTATAATTGTTTAAATCAAAACATGTTTTTTTTTTCTTTTAGAGAAAATAGAACTAGTCATGTATCTCCACCAGAAAGTCCGCATAGAACATCACAAAATCCAAGAAAAGTTAATGAATTTTCTTCGGCATTGCCCGATTTCGTGCAGGATCACCTAGTCATTGAGCAATGTTTTTTAGGTACTGTATTAGGTTTATTCTATGACTTTTTTAAAAAGGAAGAATTTTATAAAAATAGAAGATCAAAAAATGTTTTGAATAAAATAAACTTGTGATAAATCGAGTAGCTTATTGGTAATAAATACCAAGCCACTAGTAAGATAGTTTGCAAGAGCACAAAAATATTTCTTTAAAATGATTTTTTGTCAAAAAACAATGTGTTTTAAGCCGAAGTTTTTTATTTATTAGTTTAGTAAAGCAACAAAATATTTTATTCTAATTTATTCATTACGCTAATCAAACAGTATTTCAGAGTCTATATCAGGTCAGAATTGCATGGTGTGAGTCAGAAAAAGCGCGATCGAAATATCTAACAAAATTAAAAGTGATTGTTAGGCGCAGAAATTATTAAAAGATAAGAGTGCTCTTTCTGGAATTAAAAAAAAATGAATTACTGCTTTTGGGTGTGGTTTAATAAAAACAACTAGTGTGTTTTTAGGGTTATATGTAAATATGAAAACAAACTTCTAAATTAAATCACTGTTAATTATAACATGTCATAAAATTTTAAAATTATGTGTGTTATATTGATTTAGCGGGACAAACTGGTTTTAAGAAAGTAAATAAATGGACAGTTTTTTGTTAAGTGTATCTTTCTGATTATTTTCAGTTTATGCCGGTACACGTTAAATTAATATCAACGTTGGAACATATGGTAGTGTTTACACTCACGCGTATTTAATGGTACTGTTAGTCATTTTATCACGTGGCTTAGGACATTTAGAAAACTAGTATTACTTTTGGAACATTAATAAAATAAAAACAAATTTGGAAGTAAAAATCGTGAACCTACACTGCCTAAGGAGTTACTCATATGAATATAATAAACTTCTTTTATAACACCTTGTATCTACAGTATCTATGTATCAGGAGTTTAAGAAATTAATACAACTCCATTGAAGATAAATAAAAAATTACCATTTTCCGATTAAAATAAACGCGTGCCCTAAATTTTTTTTGATATTTCTCAATGTACGTCTCCCTGATTTAAGATTTCTGTGCTTGACATTTTGCCTAACACGTGTACGTAGTAAATAAACCTCACTATCTATCTAACCTCATATGTTGTCACTGGGCCATAAAATAACTTATGAATGGAAAGCCTCATCTGTATACTTTTTCTTGATCTGACATTCATAATTTGACAATTAAATTTATTTAATTCCTTTTAATTTTAGGAAATAAGTCATCTTTTACACCAACCTACGACTTGCACTTGCCAGATTTTACACAGGCTAATTCAAGACCTACGAATGGACCTACAGTATCAAGGTATTTATTAGTACTTGTCTCTATTTTGGTATTTATACTTTTTTTAGTCCAGAAAACGAGGATGAAAAAGTGCAAAACCTGGCAATTTTTTCGAAATGCATAGATTTTCATGAAAATTTGGGATTAAACCTAACTTACCCTCCTCTTCAAAATCTATATTATGCCTATGGGCGCTCTTTATTTTTTAGAGGTGAAAACTACCCTTTATTGCTAAAATTCGTAACAAAATAAGTTAAAAAAGTAGTATTTTGTTTCTTTAAAACATTATTTGAAATATTTCCGCCTTCAAACATCAACCCCTATTATGATTAAAAAAATATTTATGCTTAAACAATCCACTGGTAGTCGATACGACATAAACTGTCAACATCACCGAAAACGTTCATTCAGCGAGGTCGTTCATCTGTGTAAAACCTTATGTGGGAATTTTGGTAAGGGTGATTTTGTGCTTGTTTTCATTTCAAACTGTGAAGCTGTCCAAGGTAAGCAAATACTAAAAAGTGACTTAGACGACTTACTTAAAATAACGGCAAACACTAATCTGATAATTGTTGGTTGTGGCTACAGTACTCGTCGTCCAGTGCTTAACGAATTTTTACATAGGCAATACTGTTTTCTACGGAATTATTTATCTAATAATAGTGATGTTCCTTTCATACCCATCTTTGGTACTACTTTTGATGGTAACATGAACTACGAGACTAAGAGTGAACTTATCTCTTTTCTGGTGAAGAACTATATAGCTCCAGACACAAGCCAAGACAATTTTTTATCCAACCGGTGGAAGAAAAAGCTCCGAAATTACTAAATATGTCGACTTATTACCAGAATGTCGGGGGATTACGAACGAAAACAAATCAACTACTATGTTCGACAAGGGCATCGGACATTGATATAATTACTTTGACAGAAACATGGCTCACAGATGATATCCATAGTTCCGAAATGTTTGACGCAAATTATCTAGTTTATAGATCAGACCGGAATTATAACGCCTTGGGTTGTACCAGGGGAGGCGGTACCCTAATTGCTGTAAAATCCTCCTTGCACTCATCTGTACTGCCGGGCTGCGACAATGTCTCCTTTGAAGACACCTGGATAATGATTAAAAGCAATATGTCCACAATTATTGTTGGTTGCATATATTTTCCTCCTAGATCGCCATTGGACTCGTTTGCGGACTTCATTAGGCATCTTGAAAAAATAAAGAAGAAATATAAAAACGCAAAAATTCTTATAACTGGAGATTTCAATTTGCCATCTTTAAAATGGATAAACGACGAAGGAACCTTGACTCCGTCTGATATTTCCCAACCAGTTGCTGAGAATTTTATAACGGGAATGTTTCTTAACGAATTTGCTCAAGTAAATCATATCGCAAGCGAAATCGGGAACTTCTTGGACTTGGTTTTTCACGACGACATTGACAACATTTCAGTACAGGAAGCCCGTATGGAATTATCCAATCGAGTACAACATCACTCGCCACTTGAAATTACGTTTACTTTTCATTCTCCACTTTCCACACAAATGACTAAGACTACTATATATAACTTTGAGAAGGCCAATTTTGAGGACATAAATGATTACTTTTCAAGGGTGGATTGGAGGGGGCTTGAAGAATGTAGTCTGGTTGACGATGCAGTTGCTATACTTTACGAAAAGCTTTATGATGCTATTGAAAAATACGTTCCAAAACTGCATAGAAGGAGTGGCAGGTTTCCCAATTGGTACACCGCTGATGCAATCAAGGCTATTAAAAGGAAAAATAAGGCCCACCAGAGGTACAAGCGTTCTGGATTATTAGAGGATTATAAAAAATTTTTCAGAACTTAGAGGCGAATTAAAGCATTTGATAGAATCTAGCTATTTCATGTATGTCTCAAATACTGAACTGATGATTCCCCATAACATCAAATATTTCTGGTCTTTTGTGTCCTCACTTAAAAAGGATCGAGGTTTGCCAAAGACTATGGTTTACAGCAGAAAAGAATTAAGCGACCAAAAAGACATAGCCAATGCGTTCGCTACTCACTTTGAGTCATGCTACAGAGTTTATCCTAATAACAGTGTTCGGGAATTTTCCGAGATCGAGTCCGTGAAACTTTAAAATCATCATTTTACTCCCTATGAGGTTGCTCAAAAACTGAGTACTTTGGACATCAACAAAAGCACGGGACTAGATGGAATACCTGCTGTTTGATTAAAAAACTGCAGTTCACTCCTGGCAACCCCAATAAGCCACATATTTCAGGCATCATTTAACCAAGCCACCTTCCCAACAGTATGGAAATTCTCGTCCATTGTTCCTATCTTTAAGTCGGGATCAAGGGATGAAATTGTTAACTACAGGGTGTTTCATTGCTTCCTGTGGTGTCAAAGGTTTTTGAGAGCATAATCACGGATGAAATTTTGAAAAACTAAAACACCATATTCTTGAAGAGCAGCATGGCTTCTTTAAGGGAAGATCGACAACCACAAATCTTGGAAACTTTCACAATTACCTGTTTTCAAAACGTCGAGAAAGGCTTTCAGGTGGATGCTGTGTATACGGACCTACCAAGGCTTTCGACCGGGTGCCTCACTCATTACTTATTAAGGGTTTTGGAATAACAAACAACTACATTGGGTGGATTAAGTCTTATTTAACGGACCGAAAGCAATGCGTCAAGTTTGGAACGGAGAGATCCCGGGAGATAAGTGTTACATCTGGTGTACCTCAGGGCTCTCATCTGGGTCCAGTGCTGTTCCTTTTGTATATAAACGATGTATCGTCTGTATTTAAACACTGTAAATTTTTGTTGTATGCGGATGACTTAAAACTGTTTAGTGCAATTAATAACAAGACTGAATTTGTGGTGTATTGATAACTGTCTAGAAATAAATGTAGCTAAGTGTAAAGTTATGCGGTTTGTTAAATGTAAACGTCGTTCAGCTATTTTTTGAATGGTACTGCTGTTGAAGTTGTCGAACATTTTAACGATTTGGGAGTTATTTTTAGTAATGATTTAAGTTTTAATCGACACATAGACTGTATTGTACTGCGAGCCTCAAGAATGCTTGGATTTATTAGGAGAATTTGTCGGAATTAAGGGATACCAAAGCTATTAGGACATTATATAACTCTTTAGTACTTAGTGTGTTAGGAGTATAACAGTATTATATGGTCTCCTTATTATCAATGTCATAAAGACCGATTGGAGCGTGTTCAAAACAAATTTGTAAAGTTTTTATTATTTAAGTACAGATTTCTGTATAAAAATGTTACTTTAATTTAACTCGAATATTCTTGGCTGGCCTTCAAACTCTAGAACAGCACAGGGAGAATGCCATGGCATTGTTTTTGTATAAGTTGTTAAATAACCAGATTCAATGTTCCCATATTGTGTCATCTATACTAATTAGAATTCCGCAAAGACTCACTAGAGCAAACACCTTGTTTGCACAAACATTTCACCGAACCAATTACGGCTCCCAAAAGTTTAGTAGTGTATTGATGTGCAGTTTTAATAATCTTTTTAACCATATTGATTTATTTAAATTAAATTATGAAAGTTATAGAGCGGCTGTTAGAGCTCCAAGAGCAATTTTACCTAATGACAATAATAGTTAGATATTTATTTTATTATTTTTTTATCCTGTTTACTGTATTATAATTTATTACTCTGTTTTATTGTCTCACATTTTTTTTATACATGTAGAAAGACTGTTATTTTTTTTGTACTATTTGGACTTGTTCTGTAATGTACATTGAATGAATAAATATAAATATAAATAAAAACTAATATATTGTCACAGTGTTTTGCATGAGACTTTGGGATTAAGCTTAACTTGTCATCCCTTTAAAATCTTCATTATGCTGAAGATAGCTTTTTATTTTTTAAAATTTTTTGAAAGTACCCCTTATTGCAAAAACCTTCAAAACTTTCATGTTAAAACATGTTTCCATAAAATTAGGCTCATATAAATTAAAAAATAAGTATTTAATTCTTTGCAACATTATTTAATATATTTCAACTCTTTAAAATCAACCCTTATTATGATTTAATAAAAAAAATTGTTTACCTCAGAAAAATTAACATATTGTTACAGAGTTGTAATTAAAACATGTGACTGCTCAAAAGTGTTACTAATTTAATTTGGTAATTTTTTAATTCACAAAAACCAACCCCTTACAAAACATACATTCCAAAAAAAAAGTACAAAA
>JAHBCN010013043.1:0-25358 GCA_019359885.1 Listronotus oregonensis
TATGTCTTTGGGTGTGGTTCAGAATCCACGTTAAATTGTACGTCTCGTCTGTTTGATATTACCTAGACGTTATTTGTCTAACGTCTGGTGGCACTTTCGCATTGTCAAAAGGTCCTTGAAAATGCAACTAGTAGGTAGCTTTGACAAAACTGAAGGAAAAATGGGATAAACATCTTAAAACCAGGCACCCACGGTTCTTAGTACTTAGACTTTATAAAGGCCTTTGCCAGGTGTCATAATGATAAAAAAAAACTTCCTAATTATATATAAAACAGTAGAGGCACCCATACATTGTGTTAAGTAACTGTGCTATTTATATCTTAATTTGCATTTAATCTAAGGTTAATATTGCTTGCTCAGGGGTTACATAAGTCACCCTCACTATATGGCTGCTACAAAACAATCTCCTTCTTCAGTATTATCGTTTCTGTCAAAGCTAGAACCTGAACAACCCTTGGGAGTAGTTTACAACCATACGGCAGTAATTTCCTATTTCTCCCTTGGAGCCACAAGCAATTTTGTCTTCGAAAAATAAAGCACTACGAAATCGGTATAAACAGTTTCCGTAAGATCTTCTCCAGGCCCGCTCTCACGGGCAAGGCAGAGTAATTAGGAATTACCCTAGAACAGCGAAAATACACTCGAAGTACTTCTAGACGCAAGTAAGTACCTCTTCAGTACTTGAGAAGAAGCGTTGCAGCTTCCAAAACACTTATTCGCTTTTCAGAGGCCACAAAGGTATTGATCAAACAAGATTATTCATATCTTCCAGATTCAAACATCATGTTATCTGGAAACTATAGTCACACTGGAAATACCTTCCTAAGGTCGTGTTTTTTGATAAACACAGTCTCCCTACAGCAATTAAAAACAAAGTAAATCATCATTTTTTACAAAGCATCACTGAAAAGCATCTTAAATAATTTTAAATTTGCAGGTATGCTGACCATAACACAACCTTCACCATGATTTTTTTTTAATTCTTGATTTGCACCTTTTGCAATTAAATATAACTAGTTTATTGAAAGTAAATTGAGTCTTATTTTGCGCAGTGATTTAATAACAAAAATTCTTTTACTTTTGCAAATAATGCAATTAAATTGTAAACTAATTATCATTTAAGATCATAATAGTCGTTAAACGTATTTAATTAAGAGAACACTTGTTGGGTTTCCAAAACCGAATAAATAACATTACGTAATGGTGAGGTAACAACAGCAATCGCATGACTGAAGTCAGTGTCCCGACGATCGGCCAAGCCTTTCTGCTGGTTTTTAATTCCTATTCATGAAAACTTAACAGTCTGGCACGAAAGTGATAAACTTTGGCTAAATGAGGATTAAAGAGCTTGGTATTAAAAATAGACAAGAATTTATAGCAGTTTGTTACAACATTTACTGAAAAAAGAAATACCAATATTAAAAGGTTACAAAAATTTGTTAAGAAGAAAAATAGGGAGTTAAACTGGATATATTTGTAACAAAAACTTTAACAAAAATCAGAAATCCACCAATACAAATAGCGATTTAAATGTCAGTATATCGGCATAACTGCCGATATGCCGTACCTGTAGCAAATCGGCAACCAAATTTCTATGCTACCTTGCAGAACTGAGTAGAGATCCAATCCTTTTGAAATCAAATCCAGGAATCGATTCCTTTTTAAGGATCCAAAGGCTTGAATCGATTCCTTTTTAAAAGAATCCGATTCCAAAAGAAATCGATTCCTTATATTTCTAATTTGAGACAAATCGGTTTATAAATGCCAAAAGCCGCCATTAAAAACCCTTATCTCTTGAATCTGAGGCAAATACGTTTATAAATGCCAAAATCCGCCATTTTAAATTTCCTATTTTTAACCTAAGATTAATCAGCACCACATTGATTTTCAGAAATAAAGATAAAGAATTTTAAAACCTCTGCCTATTAAAATCTTTAAATAAGGAAACGCACCTAACATTTTAACCAAAATATGTTGTTTTTTGGGTCCGGAAAAACAAGATTTAAATGAAACATTTTTTGATCCGTAACCATAGAGTGTGGTATAAATTTTACTTGCATTTATCTTAAAAGTTTTGATTGCTTGATCTTTAAAAAGTTTTAATATGAAATCCGAGGAACTTTTAAATGGACATTTTAATATTTCTATTTAGGGGGTCTTACAAAAACAAATTGGAATTTTAATATATTTTTATATTCCGCGAACAAAGAAATTATTAAGCGGTACTTATAAAACGCCTGTAAAATTACAATAAGATGTCCCATTTATAGGTTGCTTAAGGTCAAGAATCACATTTAAAAACCTTTCAAAGATCATGCATCGCAAGTTTTGGAATACAGTTTGAATAATGTTCCATTTAAGGGTGGTTTGTTATGTTAATCTCAGAAATAACATATTCAGTGAAGAATACCAAAAACTAGTTTGTCTAATGGCCGGTTGCACCAACACTTTTTGCGACTCTTAAGTTGTTCTTAAGCATTAACTGCCCTTTAAGTTTTAAATGTTTCTTGCACCAGCTGAAATTGGTCCTTAATGGGCCCTTAACTTTAAGTTTAGGATTTTCTGTACTTAATGATCCCTTAAGTAATTTGAAGTTGACATTTGACAAATATTTTGTTTATTGTTTAATTATTTTTCGTTTGTAGTTTCAAATAATTAATTTGATAAAATAAATTAGGTAAAAAAGGAGTTTTTAAACAAGGTGTTTTGGATTGTGATATTTTAAATGCGATGTTAATTAGATTTCCAAGAAAAATGTAGAAACAGTGAATTTTATACTTATGGCATTTTTTAGGTTTATTTACCTTTTTTTATTTTTTTGGACATTGTGTAATTTTTAAAAGGAACCGTTTTTGACAGATGGATAATCTTACATTTTTCAAAAGGTTCAAATTAACGAAGCCAACATACTCAGCTTACTTGAGCAAATCGAAGATGAGCTTTAGTTTAAACAAACAAGTTTGTATTAGCTTTTAAATTTTAGCATTACTTGTAAATTGGAATATTTAAATTTGTTTACATAAAATAATAAAAGTTTTTTTAATTATGTATTTGTGTTTATATTTCATATTGAGAATAATTGTTCCCTTTCCATGGCCGTAAAGAAAGGGCCCTTGATCTTTTTTTCCTATATTGTTATAAATTTTACAACAAAAATCACAAACTAACGACTGATTTTGTATTATGTTGTCTATAAAAGAAAAAAAAGTTTTAATTATTTACAAAGATTCGTCGGATTACTTATCATTCAATGACACACAAGCTAGAAAAAGGAAAGATCTAATATCAGTTAATTCTGATTATTCGCGTTGTAAAGGCCAGCATAAAAAGAAGAACGATGCAACATTGCCATCTTTCTAGTACCTTAGTGAAGTTGCAATAAAAATGTAATGGTGAAAGCGAAAACAATTTAAGTTACCCTTAATTTTAAGAGCTTCTTAATAAAGGTATACTTAAGATACTTTTGGTGCAACCGGCCATAAAAGTTATAGCACTTGAGGCTAAAATTATATTTCGTGACTCGGGTTCCGTTATAAAATCTTTGACGCTTGATTTATCATCTGGACTATGTAGTATCATTTGTATCGTAGTTACCATTTGTAAGTATAAAAATCAAAGATGATCCGGATTCGTGATCCGTTAAATAGGAATTAATTCCTTTTTCCTTAAAAAAGGAATCGTGATAAGTATTGGTGATTCGATTCCCTTACGAGGATCCGGATCCGTAAATTGATTCCTTTTTTGAAAGAATCGTCTTAGCTCTGCTACCTTGGAATAAATTCAATAAATGAAAAGCTATTTTTTAGTAAAATGCTTAAACCTTTAAATTCGTATTTTTAGTTGGGGTTTTTTCTATAAAAGACATTTATACAGTATGTCCCAAATTTGTGTGATATGTTTTAAGAATATATTTAAGGCTCATATCAAGTTATACCTGTCCAATTTTAAATTTTTCAACCGTTTGCGAAGTATAAAATAACAAAATTTTACTTAAAAAGAAACCATATTTTATTAATATTGTTTTTATTTTTAGAACTGCATTTTAAATTCTGAGACAATTATGACCTCGGACACTCAAGTTTAATCAGATTGCAAATTTTTAAACTACCCCCTAAATACCGCCCCTGTTTCAGAGCGTTCCGAGTAAAAATGTGCACTTTTCAGTCAGTAAAACCTATTAACATGCCAAATTTCAAGTTTCTACTCCCTCGGGAAGGGTCTCATTATTTTGATGAGTCAGTCAGTAGCAAAATGTGTCAGAGACCACTGTTTCTTTTTTCGCAGGTAATTACAATATTCATGTGAATTTACATAAAAAATCTCCTACCTTTATGGGGAACTATAACGAAATTATGATAGGGGAAAGCACACTGAAAACTTTGGTGTAATATACACACTTTGTGCGTCAGGCCGAAACTTGGCTGCATTTACTATTGCGGCGGTTACGACAAATATACAGGGTGGGCCAATGAAAACGAAATAAGGCCGATTTCTCATATCTGTGTTTAGTAGAAAAAAATCGCTCGGACTCCGATTTTTATTCCGAGGGAGACACATTTTGCGCTTATTTTTAACCCTGTCACTTCAACCCCGGGGGGTGAGATTCATTCCTAAATTCTTAAATGGGAAAGGGGGTCGACTGATACCTTATTTTAAAGATCATCGAATCCTCTTTTCAACGCTTTCTAGTTTTTTGAATTTGATGCAGTAGTTTTCGAGAAAATAATTTTGAATTTAATAACAAGTCAATATTGAAAAAATAATTGTTTCATCATCTTTAAATTTTTTAATGGCTATTTTTTTGGAAACGTCATTCTTTCTAAGCACAGCTTTCATTTTTTGGTAAGAGTCACCCTACGAATGGAGGGAGGGGGGACGATTTTAAATAACGAAAACATTTACATTCAAAACTTTCCTTCTATTTTACTTACTTACTTTTTAATTTTACAAGTCTTCAAAATGTTAGCCTCCTGCTTATATGCAGTCATAAAGGTTTTGTTTAAAACGGTTTCGGACGTTTTGAAGCGGTAAGTGGTGTAATGTTCCGACATTTATCAATGATCCGTTGACGTAAATCATTTAGCGATTCTGGTTGAGTTTTATAAATTTTACTCTTTACGTTACCCCACAGGAAAAAATCTAACGGACTTAAATCTGGTGACCTTGCAGGCCACTCCACTGGTCCTCTTCGTCCGATCCATCTGCCAGGAAACGTTTTATTCAAATACTGACGAACAGCAAAAGCATAGTGGAGAGGACACATATATAATAACACAATCGCCATAAATTCCAGCCTAGACGTTTAATTTCTCTTGCACAAGATGGATTTTATAGGGGTGGCATTTATGGGATTTTAAAATTCTTCGAATGCTCGTACGGCATATGCCAGAAACTGTAGGTAATTACCCGGTACTTAACGTAGGATCGATATTGACGTGGCCCAAAACAGCAATTTGCATTGCTTCGTTTCCCACTATTCGATTAGGAGCGATTCGTTGTCGATTTGCCACAGATCCTGTCTCCCTAAACTTGGCTACTAGTTCAATAACGTATTTCCGGGTGACATGCTTATCTGGATTTAGTTCATTAAATAACTGTGCTGTACTATTAGCGCACCTACCGTTTTCATAATAAAGTTTAATTATCGATAATTTAAATAAAATGCAATCTGAGTGATTTTTACTACTTCCAGAACTACAATTAAAATTAAAATACTCTTGTTAATTTACATAAAATATCTCACACCTTTATGTGAAACTATAAAGAAGTTATAATAGGGGGAAAGCACGCTAAAACCTTTCGTGTAATATACATACTTTGTGCGTAAGGCCGGAACTTGGCTGCATTTCCTATATCGGCTTGGCAATTAATGATCTGACAAAATACTCAAGGCGGTTACGACAAATATATATAGTTTTGAATAATTGATAACAACCGAATTATTAGAAAATATTCTATATTTACTTTCATTTACTAAATAAAAACTAAAATCGTTAATTAGTAACAATATTCTATGATTCAATAGCGTTGCACGTATTTTGACAACTTAATAGACGCTATTTGCCTAATGATTTCGTTTTAACGATGAGAACTTTAACGCCTTTATATTCTTAAACAAATTTAAATAAAATGCAATCTGAGTGATTCTCACTGCTTCAACAACTACAATAAAAATATTACGTAAACAAAAATTTAATTCATATAATACACCAATTTCTTTTTTTATTGTGTTAATAAAACCAGCAATATGTAAATGTAATTTTCCCAAGATATCTAATTCTATTTTTTATTCGTAAAACTGTTCATATAAAATTAAAATTTTCTTATTTCCTTAATTAATTAGGCAATTTATTCAATTACAAGCAAAACTATAGGAGACAATAAAACACCTATAAAAAATAACCTTTCTGCAATACAATATTTATGCAGAATAATTTTAATAAATTATAATTTAAATTATAATTACATTAGAGGAATGTAAAAGTTAAAAATGTATTAAAGTGAGAGTAAGTCTAAGAAGTGGAATTTTTAAATAAGTTACCACATTTTTAGTCTTTATACAACTTCATAAAAATTACTCATTTCAGGCAGGATAGCTATGGTCAGTCAGACAAGGCGTTCGATCTCTTAAATATTTATTTATTTCAGCAAATCAGGCGTTCAACCAAATAACGCTACTATGTTAGTTTAGTTCTAATAATTGCTTTGTTTTTACCAGACAATTTACTTGCACAAGTGTTATGTGTTTTAATGAAAATATCATTGATTTTTGGCACTTTATTCGGGGCTAGGTATCTGTTTCTTTAAATAAAAGTTCGAAGTTTCTTAATTTGTGCTAAAAGAAAGAAAGGGAGGAAGGAAAGAGTAACAAAGAATGAAGGAAAAAAAAGAAAAAAAGAGAGGCAAAAGAAAAAAGAAACGAAGACAGGTCGAAAGAAAGGAAAAAAAGAAACAAGAAAGAAGGAAAGAGAGTAAGAAAGAAAGAGAAATGACAAAAAGGGAAAAAGAACGAAGGGAAAAAAAAGAAGAAGAGAAAGAAGGAAAAAAGAAAACAAAAAAAAAGGAAAAAAACGAAAGACTAAAAAAAAGGAAGAATAGGAAGTCTGAAAGGAAAAAAATCACAGTGATCTGACGGTAATAGGCCAAATATAAGCGGTTCACATTATATAATCTAAAAAAAAGGTTAAATTTGTTAAAACACTGGTGAAAATTTTAAAAGAACTTTAGAAAAAGTTTTGTCTTCGACCAAGTTAAACTTTGGTTACATAAAAGCAAACATCTCTTTTTTAAGGGGGAAGAGGCGGGAGAGCAAAAAAGCAAGAAGAAAAGAAGGGAGGATGAAAGAATAAAAAAAAGGAAGAAGAGAAGAAAAAAAGGAAGAAAGACAAGAAGTCGGTATGGGTGCAATGATAAAAATATTGATATTTTAACAGCTTTAAAAACATCTGCTCCACAGATTACTTCAATTATTATTTTTTAAAAATCCATTACAATGCTTTTAAAAGCTTAAAAAAAAATTGCACATAATCTTATCTTATAACTTATGCTTTTATGTCAAACTTCATAAATTGTTTTTTAGTTCACACAAAAATTGCCATCGTTTCAACGCTCTTAAACTGTTTCTCACAATACCCTTACTGTAATAAATTAATTGCTTTTGATCTCTCTTAAAGGCAACTTGCAGCTTGTTTACTTCAAATATGGAAGCAATACATGATGGCAGTCGCCGTGGTCAATGCCACTTACCAACAGTCGAGTAGCCATTTAAATGTTATGGGCAAACGAATGAATCATACATGTCTGCCAGTGATGAGAGAAAACAGACAAACAACCTTGCTAAGAGCTAAGAACATGGACAGATCTAAAAATTGTTTTCTAAAAAAAGTAAAATGATATTAAATATTTGATATTTTGTAACCCCTTTGTATTTATTTAAGGTCAGACTGAGTATTGAGCATAAATGTATGTGCTTCGAGGTATTCCCAAAGTTTAATTAAATTGATCAAAACTCATATTTTTGGGGCAGTTTTAAACAACTTTGATCCAACCAAACAATGATGTATGACCACTTTTTAAACGAATAAATAAATCACATACCTATTTTCTCTGTTGTTAATGTCTAATTGAGCTATTTAAAAACCAAACTCCACAAAAATACAAAGTTAAAAGTATTTATTCAATACTTTATAAATATTTTGGAGATTGTGTAATAATTAAAAAATTACTATCACAAAACTTAACTCATAAAAATGTAGCTTTTATAAATAGACCCGGAAACTGTTCGTTTATGATTAATTACCATTTGTATTGTTTAATAAATTAAATTATTATCTTACATTTCAGATGCGAGAGGCCGACAACTTGTATCTTTCTACAAAGAAACTTAAAAACATTTTAATTTTTAATTTTAAAGAACTACAGTATTAATTGACTGGAACTGAAGATAAAATACATTAAAATAGACTGAATAAGTCATACCAAAAGGTTTAATAGATTTTTTGTTCTCCCAGTAAACTTAATTTCATTTGATCCAAATGATGCTATTATGTGTGTATCGAACCATGTTTCATCAAGGTAAATTATGGATCTGTTTTCTAACCTATATATTTTAATCTCTTAAAGGTAATTAAATCTCCAAGTGCGTAATCTGTGCGATTCCATTACTACTTGTCTTTTGTCTATTTTGCGGTATTTAAATCCCATTTTATAAACAACTCTATGGAGGGAATTGGCGGTTTAATATTTATATTGGTTTCGTCTTCGTCTAGCTTCTTTTTCAGTTTATCCAAGGTTCTTATTAGGTCCTGATCACTATTGTCTATACGGTGAGATTGCAAATCACTACGTTTTTTTCTTTTGTTCAATTCTTCACTAATAATAATATCCCTTATCGATGATATTGCAGTTTTTGTAACTAGGCAGGTTTCTTTTAATGCTTCTTGTTTAATTAGACCTCTACTGATTAAAGTTTCATACACATTTTTCACAACCTGTTTTACATCTAATGACAAATGATTTCGAAGCGACATAGTTATATTCTCGTAAAACAACTTTTTCGAAACGCACAGTAAAGACGGTTATTCAACACTGCCACTAAAATATTAGCCAACATATTTATATGCCTAATGGTTAATACTCAAGAAATACCTGACGCTCCCCTGCCCTTATGAACAAATGGGTTTACCCAATAACAATAGGTAATAAAATCGTTAAAGGTTTATTGGGGTATGGTCCGTCAAAAGCCATAACGATATACTTTGAGACAGACTATACCTGTTCGTTTAATGGAATCCGTTTCCCGTATATTTTCTTTAGATGTGAGAACAGCCAGAAGTCAGAGGAAGTTAAATCTAACGAATAGGGTGTATTTTTTGCATTTTTTGAGCTGTATAAGGGGGTAAGTCTTAATAAAAAAAAAATTCTTCTGTAAATCAGATTACTTCTTACAATTTTTTTATCCAGCTGGCTCAAAAAGTAAAAATAATAGTCTAAGATCCGAATTAGGGACCATCGTCACCTATGTGCCAATAAGATGAACTTTTTTTTGTCAAATATTCTATGTAAACCAACGAATTCTTGGATAGAATTAAAGTAAACAAACCCTGTGTGGCTTTAATATAATCAGAGGGGAGGGCGGGAGAGTTATTGTTAACAGACCCCACCGACCAACGATTATATACTACAGAGGATGGCCAGTGTTGCCAACTCTCAAAATTTTATCCCCCTAAAGCCCCAATCAAAAACCCCAAAAATCCCCACAATTACTAGGAATTCCCCCAAAAAAACTTCATTACTTATAAAATAAATAATAAAATATTTTTACATAAATAATACATTAATAAATAATAAAATATCATTAAACAGATAATAAATTCAAAACAATCAATAAATAATATCATTTACCAATTTTTTTAAATTTTTTATTCATAACTTATCTAAAGATTCAAGTAACAAATATCTTACTGACTAGATGTCGCTAAGGCGGTATGTACAAAAATGAACATGATTGGCTAGATTGGATTATCCCAGGGCCTATTTTGCTTACTAAACATTTGAAAAAAATAAATATTTGAAGTTATAAAAATCTCTAAAAATACCCCTAAAAAACAGAAAACAGAAAATCCTTTAAAACACACAAAATCAAATGGCCAAATGAACGTAAACAAAACGATTCAGCACCAATGGTGACATCACAGCCGCTCCCCGCTAAATTTTCCAACGTATATTCGTTTCTTACTGTCATATCAATAAATGTTTATATTTAAATCGATATTGCCTATATTAACAAAAAAATCAATATTTTTGAATACTTCTATTAACTTTTCAAGATTATTTCCTAATTTTGATTTTTGAGATCTAGCAATTTAATTACGTTTTTTCAAACTACAAACTAGCGTTGCGTTAATTCTAGTCCTTGAGTTTATTACGGCTATGATTATTAAAAATAAAAAGATTTCCTGCGTAAAATTTTTACTTCGGCAATTATTCTTCCATGCAAGAACAGGGCTAACCAGAACTAAACAAAATTTTTAAACTGTAGTAACACCTTAAGAGTGCATTTACGCTACACCTTAGGGGTCGGGCGAAAGGACGCGGAGACGGTGGACGGAGACTAACAAACTCCCACTACCACAATTTTCGTATAGCCGCATTAAAAATATTATATTTTATTTAGGTTCTTCCAAATTCGGTGTATCGATGCGATGTTGTTTCCGATTGCAAGCCTACAGGAGATAACGTTTTTCGGTTATTATTTTTTACTTAAATGACATAAATTATACACCATTTTAAAGGTAAGGAAATAATCTATGCCTCTGCTGTAACAGATTTTTGAAATGAGTCGAGTTAAGAGAAAATAGTATCTAAACATAACCGAAGGAAATATTAAAAACTAAATCCAAATTTAAAAACCTATTACAGCAGAAACCTAGATTTAAGTGTTGGCTTTCATATAGTTTTTGAAAATTATCAATAACTTATACCGTTTTTGAGAAAAACATTATGCCTCGAACCCCAAATCGGATCCAACTTTCGCGACGCGAATGGACTCTTAAGAAAAGCAGATGATTGTCGTGAAGGTTGAGATTTTATGTGACATTTTAATAATTTTTATCTTTCTTAATTGAAACACTAACTTTGTAAATGCTTTGGTCTCTTAACTTATAAAGGTTGTAAAAGGATGCGAAAAAGGTACTTAAAAAATCGAATTATGTATTTTTTAAGAATTTAAAAATCATATTTTTAAAAAATAAACTTGTTTTACAGCTTTAATATATTTACAAAAAAATAAAATAAAAAAAGGAAAAAAGCTGGCGCTTTATTTATACTTATGTTTTTTGTTAGATTTAATAAAAAGAATTGTGCTTATTAGTGTTTTTTGTACTAACGAGGAAATCTTAATCACCCTATAAAATAAAATGTTTTTTTATTTAGATCTCATTAAATTCTTTAAAGAAATCTTATAAGCAAAATAAAGATATCCTTTGTGGGATTTTAATGTTCAAACAAGTAACCAAATATAGAAAAAGGAAATTAACTGATTAGTCAAATAAAATAATTTCAAAGACTAATGCATTAATATGTCAACAAACTTATGAGGTCTTTTATAGTAAGGTCTTGACCTTACGCTGAACATTCTAGGCCACAAGAGGTGTGAAGGAACCCGGAACAATTTTAGTTTCAGGGGACCTATACCTATTTTATAATTTAAATAAATGTTTAATCAAATAATCGTTTACATGTCAACCCATTTTTCCCATAAGACTAAAGAAGAAGCAAAAAATTTAATTATATAATTATAAACATTTTGATATGCAGTCCTTAGGTCCTAGGTCTTTTACCTTAACTTTGATCCTGACTTTTTATTTTCTTTCTAATTGACATAAGTCAGGTATTGTAGATAGTCACACTTCTAGCTTTTACCAAGTTAATGCTGGGGTTCAGTACTAATTCCAATTCTATTTCTTTTTTACATCAATGATCTCCTCACTTTCACGATCAGTTTTATCAGTAGTTTTGCTGACGATAGTTCCCTTTAATCCAATATTTAGTTTCTTAAGCCAGTTTCTAGGCCTGTTTTGAAAAACAAGTAGATCCAGGGTTACGCAGAGACTTTTTTTTACAGAATCTTTAATTAATTTTAGACAGTACCGCCAAAAATCTCCTCAAAAATAGTTTAAGGTCTCAAAAACAAAATCATGTTTGCTGTTGCGAAAAATGTTTCTAATATTTATTCCTTACTTATAAGCGCCAAATGGTACAATAACCTTAATTTGCTTGAACATAATATATCAATAGCTAGAGCAGCTTTAGGAAAGCTCGGCTTCCTCTTTCGAGCTAAAGAGCGTTCCTTTCTTTCTAAACTGAGCACTCCCACTCTACGTTCCTAAATCTTCGATTTTCTCTTTAACATTCCGAGTCTTTTATTCATAATAGACAGAATAAAGAAAATCTACGTTTTTTTTAAACTTTGCGATGCTTGCGAACTAAATCTTTTTTCTCCGAGTGGAGATTGCGAGCTCAAGAACTTTCTCCCAGAAATGCCATAATCTAACTTATATTGTATTTTTGTCGTAGGAATTCATATTTCTATACGTAGTTTGTATAGATATACGAAAAAATTATAAAGTTTGTAACTAGGAGACATTTAGGTAATCTGAACTTTAATGTTTATTTATAAACAAGAAAATTACGCCATTTAGGTTAAGTGCTAATCTCAAGGAGTAACATTTTTTTATTACTTTATGAATTTCCGTGCCCATGTGATCAAAACTCTGCTCTTTCTTAAGTCTCATGTTGGAGCAAATTTTTTAGTACCTGCATTTAATATACAACTTCCTCTTGATATTTTTTACTGACTTGCTTTGTTTTCGAGAAAAATATTAAAACCTTTTTATTGCAAGTCTCTGGACCTCACAAGGTCACACTAAAAAGTGGTGTGTGCTGGGTGTCGGACTAAGATTTTTTAGCGTATTTTTTTCCGCTTAACACGAATCTGATGTCAAATTTGGGGGTTAAACAGCAAAAAATAAAAAATGCAGTATTATTAAATTTAAGTTATAATAAAAAAACGAATTTTCCAGATTTTTTAAAGGTATCCCTGGAAAAAATTGAAAAAATATTTTTTTCTTATTTTTGGATTTTTTTCTGAAAATTTTGAGAGATTTGGGATTCAAATAAATAAAATAAAAGATTTATAATTTAAAAACCCAAAAATCACATTAATAAAAAAAAATCCCATTCTGTATTGAAATTTTTTGTCAAAATTACATTTTCGTTTATATCTCCTTTATTATTTATCTTATCAAAAATGTTTATATAACTTTCTTTATAGACAATTTAAAATGCTTTATTTTTGTTCAATGACATTTTTTGTATCTCTATAATACTATATAGTCGTAGTCCGAACATTCCGTAATAGCAGGTTTCTGCCGGTAAATGCATCGTATCGGATTTTGGGTTTTTCTCGATTTCTTGTTGTTTGACCAATTTTGACTTCAGATTCGTGTTTAGCAAAAAAAAATACGCCAGAAAATCTTAGTCCGACACCTAGCACACACCACTTTTTTGTGGACCTGTGTAGTCAACTTTAGCTGCAAACCAAAATTTATTTTTTTAAAGTTTAACGATCAAAACAAGCGTCGGGTAAATTCCAAACAAAAAAAACACAATTCGGGAATATTTTAAGAGAGTGTGCATTAATTAAGGGGGTCGTGCTGAATCTCACCTAATCTCAAGTGGGGAAGAGCGGGGGGAAGGGATCACAGCAATTATCGGAAACAGTTTTAAATTGCGAGAAAACTGGGTTAAAATAATCAAAACATCTTTTTCCACTAAAATATAGCAAATCCTACACAAGGTAATACAATAAGCTGATCTTAGAAAACGATATTTTCTCACTGTGATTCTAGACTCCGTGCTTAGTAGTTTTAAATACTAGTCTTAAATAAAAATAATTAAAAAATTACGTTTTTTAAAATAAATCCAATACATCCAGCACAGATTAACGTACTTACACTAAAAATACTCAATTTAAAAATGTTCACGTGCGATTGGGGAGGGAGGAAGTCGAACCAAATCTCACATCTCACCAAGTGGGGTCAAAAAATCGCCAAAATCTCCTTATGTAAATAATGGACGCCCCCTTATGTCCTAAATCACCCCGTACACCAGCAATAATTAAATTGCTTACCGCATTAAAATTCAGAAGTCCAAAATTTACTTTGTTAATCATCAACCCATAACAATGTGATTGGACATACCACGATGATTACAAAAATAAACAATATTATTCTATTCTTGTCCTCTGGTTTGAGGATCGTTGACTTTAAAGTAATATTTAACATTGGATCTATTTGCTGCTTGCGGAAGTGCCTTTTGGTATTCAATCAATGCGTTCGATGGTTAAATGAGCCAATAAATTCTCAACGACCAATGACAATGCAAAAAGTCAGTCGAGCATCGCAACTACACCTGCTTTTGTTTTTTAACAATAGGCAGAGGTAGCTATAAAAATAAGAAACATTTTATTTTTTTACTACCTAACAACAACTTTAACGACATTTAACAATTTATGCATTAGCATTGTCTTAAAGAACCTAAATGCAGCTCAGTTTACTTATATTTTTTGGTATTAAAAATTTACCAGCAAACAGTTAAAACTGTCTTTCGAAGGTGGTGCAAAAACATATAAAACCAAAATATGTATAGGAGTTACCCTATCGGTGCATATTTCGCAGACAAACCTACTTTTGAAAGCCGCTAAAATTGGCCATTTAAAAAAAATCATAATTTAAACCCTTTTAAAGTTGGATAGCTAATCTTCCAGATAATAATAGTTTTCGATATGTTGGTTGGAGACATCATCTGATATACTGAGATGGTTCCAAAACCGAGCAGGCAACTGAAGTGGGCGTGTAAAGTGAAATGAGAAATTCACAATTCTCCATTCCACACAGTTCTGTATTTCAAACGGAAAAATATACTTTACTGCACTGTGCAAAAGAAAATAACAGGAGGGCTTATATAAACAAGCGGATCTGCACAATAACAGACAGCCAGGCGTCTGTTATTAAAATCATAATTTAAACCCTTTAAAGTTGGATAGCTAATCTTCCAGATAATAATAGTTTTCGATATGTTGGTTGGAGACATCATCTGATATACTGAGATGGTTCCAAAACCGAGCAGGCAACTGAAGTGGGCGTGTAAAGTGAAATGAGAAATTCACAATTCTCCATTCCACACAGTTCTGTATTTCAAACGGAAAAATATACTTTACTGCACTGTGCAAAAGAAAATAACAGGAGGGCTTATATAAACAAGCGGATCTGCACAATAACAGACAGCCAGGCGTCACTAGGGGCACTAGTAAACCCCAAGGTAACGTACAAGCTGACATAGGAATGCCAAAGAGAACTGGAAGTCCTGGGAGAACGCAACAGGGTAACTCTCCTGTGGGTACCAGGACATTCGAGAAAAGAAGGCAACGAAAAAGCAGATGAGCTAACAGAGCACGATAACCTAAGAGGACACCTACACAAGATAGGCTCATACAATGGGGACCCAAGTTGCAGAATGTGCGACGAGGGGGAGGAATCAGCTTACCATATCCTGTGCAAATGTGAAGCGTTGAATCACAAAAGACAGACATAATTTGGGCAACCGAAAATGAGTTCACAGGAATATATCAACCAACCAGTCTTGGGGTTATGCACACTTGTAGAAGGAACAAGACTAATGAGAGGATTGGTATAAAAGATAATGGAAGATTAGACACAAAAAGCTCAAGAGGCTGCCCTGCCTCCGGTAGTAAATCTAGACGGCTCCCAGGAAAGAAGAAGACAATTGTTTAAACAGGCTAAAGAAGGACGCTGCCTGACAAAGATTTTTTTTTTAATTGTAGGTTAAATATTTTGCAGTGATACTTTGGACGACTCAGCGTATTAATTGTAATTGTCCGATTTGAAATTTAGTAAATTAATTATTATTATTAATTTTTTTTCTATACCTTGTAGATCTTTGATTTACTTATAAATTTGACAAGTTATGAAAAACGTCTCTCGCTCTTGGAGCAGAGTATAGGGCCAAAGCAAGCGAAGAAAAAAATGTTAGCGAGTTGCTTAACGTTTTTCTCATACTTATGCTGTCATAGAGATAAAAAAAACCAAACTGGACACCATTAAAATTATATTTTGCTTTATGCACCAACTTTTATTACCACATACAAATTGTTGATTGCTTAATAGATACTGAGTTAATAAACGTTGTCAGATAGTTTTATTTTATAAAAGAAAATATACAAAAACTCTTAACCTATGCAACCGAACTCTGTATCAAAACAATACCCTTTATCTCTTAAAAATGCTGCACGACTTTAACTTTCTCTTTAACCTATTAAAAACCGTGTAATAGAAAGGTTGTAGTATTTTATGTAATAAATGCTGTAGTTAGGAAAGGTCACTTATAATGCGCTTTTTAAACGGCTATAAATTTGGTTTTACCACAACTCTGTATCGATTACAAACATGTTTCTTTTATTTGCTGTTACTACTGTTAATTCCTGAATAAATTTGGCTCCAATCCATAATGCTCTTAATTCTATAGATCTATCAATAACATATACTTTAAACACGCAGTTTACTGAGAATAACATATTGATATTTAATTCCGATTGTTTATATATTCTCGAATAAAATAATTTAAATTGGAAGTAAAAACATGAAAATAAAACTAAAATCTTGAAAATGAATTGTGGCTGTGTGCAAGTAAGAATGTGGGAAATGAAGAAAATTTGTATTTCGTGCAAAATTAATATTTAAACTAATATCCTAGCAAAGCGCTTTCGGTAAAAACCATCATCAGTGCTATTCGTCAAGCAGGAGTTACATCAATTGGAGCGTACAAAATGTGTAAACAGGACATCGACAAACTATCACATTAATAAATTAAATACCTAGGCTGTCATAGAGATAAAAGAAACAAACTGGACATCATTAAAATTATATTTTGCTTTATGCACCAACTTTTATCACCACATACAAAAATTTTGATTGTTTAATAGATACTGAGTTAATAAACGTTGTCAGATAGTTTTATTTTATATAAGAAAATATACAAAAACTCTTAACCTATGCAACTGAACTCTGTATCAAAACAATACCCTTTATCTTTTAAAAATGCTGCACGACTTTAACTTTCTCTTTAACCTATTAAAAACCGTGTAATAGGAAGGTTGTAGTATTTTATGTAATAAATGCTGTAGTTAGGAAAGGTCACTTTTAATGCGCTTTTTAAACGGCTATAAATTTGGTTTTACCACAACTCTGTATCGATTACAAACATTTTTCTTTTATTCGCTGTTACTACTGTTAATTCCTGAATAAATTTGGCTCCAATCCATAATGCTCTTAATTCTATAGATCCATCAATAACATACTTTAAACAAGCAGTTTCCTGAGAATAACATATTGACATTTAATTCTGATTGTTTATATTATTCTAGAATAAAATAATTTGAATTAGAGGTAAAAACATAACAATAACACTAAAATGTTGAAAATTGATGAGAAATGTAGAAAATAAAGAAACTTTGTATTTTGTGCAAAATTTATATTAAAACTAATATACTAGCAAAGCGCTTTCGGTAAAAACCATTATCACCGCTACTCGTCAAGCAGGAGTTACATCAATTGGGGCGTAGGTACATAATATGTAAATAGGACATCGACAAACTATCACATTGTTAAATTAAAAATTAAAAGTAAAATTGTGAATAAAGTATTACATTTTCACTTTTAAAAGGGTAAATTTTAAAATTTAAACCCCACTAAGGTACCATTTTCTTTTCAACAAAATGTGTGGTTTAAATTTTAAAATTCACCTTTTCGAAGGTGAAAATGTGAGATTTTATTCATAATTTTACTTTTAATTTTTAATTTAATAATGTGATAGTTTGTTATTAAGACCCAAAACAGTAAGCTATAATCGTTTTTTTTCTTTTATCGTTATGGAAAATATACAGTACAGCCAGTTGGCGTTTATATTTTTGCAAAAATTTTACAAAAAATTGCGGAATATTTAGAACTTCCTGATGCTTCAAGTTACACAGTCATTGTTTAAGAAAAACATCTACCACTCTTCTTGCGGACAGTGGCGCTGATATTTAGGTTCTTAAACGGCATGAGGGATGATGATTCACGAGCGTAGCTGAAGGATACGTGGAACAAAGCATTGGTAATAAAATAAAAAAATTAAAAAGATATTTAACAATGTCCAACTGGGACTAACCCAAGAAATTCCTGTAGGAATTACGGGATATTAAAACAAAGATTTAGCAACAATTGGTTGATACAGCGCGGTTAAAAGTTATTACCTTTTCTAACTTATATTAAATATTAAAAGAACACTTGTTCTTTTAATATTTATAGGCACACTGTTAAAAAAACGTTTTTCTTTTTTGTTAAATTGTGTTTTTGTGAATATTTGCAAGTTAAAATGGTCTGATGCTGTATAATTTTGAAGTTTGTAATATACTGCAGTAATGTACAAATTGCGAAAAATTAATAAAAGTTAATACAAAGAAACCATTACTTGTGCAAAATGACTGCCATTGTGCAGAATACACTCATCTACACCCTTCATCCTACCCAACCGCTGTGTTCACACGTCGTTGTCGTGGTTGGGCCCAGTAGGATTTTTTGGAACATACGCTAGATTTGCTGGTTATCGGCAACTCTTTTGGCTAGCGTATGGAACGGGATCCGAAGCTAAGATGAACACAAGGCTTAACTCAAGGTGTTAGCATACCATGCTGATAAGTGAATGACATCCTGTGCCTTAAACAGGTGTCTCCAACGGTGCCTCTGAGATACAGGGCGACCTCTCAGAGTATCTAGCCTAACTGCGGTAATGCGGGGCTCTGCCATGGTGGACTATTACTTCCCTAGCCTCAAACAGAAAGCGGACAGAACCGCTTTCATAGCAAAAAAGTGACAAAGGTGCGCTGACCGAAACGGATAAATCCGTTTCGAGATGTGCCACTCAAGGTCACAAGCAGACAAAGGTGCGCCGACCGAAACAAGTGAATCCGTTTCGAAAGGTGCCCCTGAAGTCACCGGCGCCTATTTCACGGGGAAGGGCTAATCCATCCCGAACAAACAGGTGCTTAGGAAGGAATCTCTGAATTCAAACAGAAGGCGGACAGAATCGCCCTTATAGGGAAAAGGGTTCCCTGGCTTTAAACAGAAAGCGGATAGGACCGTTTTCATACGGTAAGGTCGGAGATGCGGCCTCAGAAAGATCATCTGGTTCCTGTAACAAGAACCTGGTAGCTACCCACGTCACTAGACCGGGAGAGAAGGGCATGACGGATCTAACCGTCTGCTCGTCATACTCTCCAGGAGACAGGGACACCAGAACACATCAAAACACATTGTGCTCGTGTCCGGTAGCGACACGAGTAAGAGGAGATGTAAGAACTATCTCCCAATCTGGTATCGGATTCATTAGAAGTCTGATCCTATTGGGAGAAATATAAAAAGGTGTGAGCCACAATAGACCGAGCGGTCGCAGTGGAGGGCGTAAAAAGTCTACTCACTTTAAACCTACCTACCTACACCCTTTAAAAAATAAATAGGCGCCACTGTTGCGGTTTAAGACAACTCTAATGGAAATCTGTTAAATTTATTATCTGTCATCTTGTTACGATCTTTTAGGATGACGATATCTAAAATCCTAGGACCTTTTTTTCGCAATGACATCTCGTTATTGAGTGTGACTTTTAAATACACAGGGTGTGTCATAAAAAAGTTTTTAGTTTTTCTTAAATTCCGATATTTGGACGTTCGGGAATTATTTGCAAGGGTAAAAAACTTCTTGCCATAAATTTTCAGCATGTATTGAAGACAAATTATCAGTGCGAATAAAATATGGTTTATTTTTTAAGTAAAATTTTTGCTACTTAATATCTCGCAAACGACACGTATGAAAAATTTGACATTGGACAGTCATGTATAACTAGGTAAGCGCTTTAAAAATACTTTGGGGTTCCAATTTAAGAAACAATCATCGATAATGTCATACTTCAAATTTAGAACACACTGTTTTAATATTTTTTCATAGAAAAGAATGCGACTAAAAGTTGTTATAGACGGGTCGAAGAATTTTTTTAAAAAATAACTTGTATCTGATTTATTGAATGTATTCGAAGTTAGAAACTCGTAGTGTATGTATATTACGCTAAGTCGGTAGCACTTAACTGGTTAAAGCTATAAATATAATCTTAGAAAAAGACACTAATACACATTACCCCGGAATTTATTATTAATTATATTACCATCTCAAATAGGTGTTCGTATTTCCGCATTTACAAGTAAACATTAAACCAGTAACAAGAAGGCACTATAACAATAAATCTATCGCTCGGGGCAGCCCACGTAAGTAACAACGAAAACCTAATTCCTGCTTGTAACAGTAAAACGTGACTAAGAAACTATCTATTAAAAAAAAGATAACAAGAACGTGCAAATCAGTGCAATTCGCAATCACCTATAGTATACAAGGTATCTTTAAAAAGTTACCAAAATAAATCAGAATTATAATAAAAAGCGGAGTTTATCTGAGGATTTTAAAAATTGAAAAGGTTTATTTATAGAACATATTATAGAATCTGTAAAGAAAATAAAAATGGGGGTTAGCACACTTACCCTTTTTATGTAAGCTGGAAAAAAGTAGAAAAGTAAATTCGATAATTTCACATGCACTAGTGGAAAACGAAAGATAGATTTCAGAAAATACAGAGAAAAACAGGAAAATGATACCATGTATTGGGAAGGTGCGAAGTATATGGTGGGGACAGCTGAATCGATTGCAGCACTCGCTGTGGTCAAATTTTTCCATAAATCATGCTTGATTCAAATGTAAACTATTAGATAAAAATAATAAAAATGGTGCATAATAGTTTTTATGTGCTTAAATGTCAGAATACTGGCAGAAACAGTTACTGCAAATTTTATACATTTCCAACTACTAGTTGGAAATTAGAAAAAAGGTCAAAATGGAATGCAGTTAAAAGAAAAAAGTAAATAGCCAAATGACGTTCGGGTTTCGAGGTTAAGCGAACTTTCAAATTTGACGTAACAAGAAGAAAAACTTATCGTTTCTTGCCGCGTACCGCTTGTTCCTGCCTTTTCCTGAAGTTTTTTTAAAAATTTGCGAGTCTTAAAAAGAAAAAGATTCTTTTTAATAGACTAAGTATAGTCTGTGTAATCTCCTGTAACTGTAAATAGAGAAAATGGCTATAAAGCCTTCAAGTAAGTTAAGTATATATTAGTGTTAAGTATATTGAAAAAGCCCTAGACTCGTAAGTTTGTCAGGTAATTTTTCACTTATCGGACCAATTGCCGATTTTTGTCTAAGGTTAATAAAAAAAACTATTCATCAATTGAAAAAAAAAACCTGTTTATTATGCTACATTTTTAAATATATTTTTTTATTTTTTATACTAACATTTGTAATGTTATTTAACTGTCATTTGCATTGATTACACGGGATAACCTTATTTCCCAATAATAAGAATCTGAGTTCAATTCTACAAAACTCCAAAAACTTTTTATACTTACTTTCTAAGCTTTAAAATTGTTTATTCACCATTGATATTGTTCTTCACTTTTACAGTGCTGAACAGGTTTATATATACTAATTTACGAAAAATAAATAAATATTATAAGTAATCTTACACCTCTCCCATGGCTTTGAAGCATGGTTTAATGCAGCCGTCAGATGTCGTTGTCATCGCGCACGGTGCCAATAGCAAGTTCCTATAGAAATATCTCCACGGTAGCCTTACAAACTACAAAATGATTTATACCAATAGACCTGTAAAAAGATCAAAAATACCTAGATGTTATGGCAAACGGAGATCAGAGAGAAGTAAGAAAGGAAGGCAGGAAAATAACTTAAGACATTTGTAGAAAAGATGTAACCTCGGATGTAACAAAACAATGAAAAAGAGACAATAGCGAAGCTGACTTTGTTTATACCTAGAGTGCCTAGACTGTGAAACTTGCTGTTTGCAGAGTTTTATTTATCCAAAACTCAACAATAGTTATTTGCGCAACCAGTTGGGAAAGGCACTTTTTTTCGTAACGAGGAGATTTCTGCGGAACAAGCGAAGCGAGTTCCGCAAAAGAATGTTTGTTATGAAGAGTAGTGTTTACTAATGCGTTTAACACAATATTTTTTCTAATTTTAAATATGATATGATTCTTTTTAATTTAAGTTTAAAATGTAAAAAACTTTTTAAAACCCAGTTGCGAAAAATTTTACTTTTCGTAACCAGTTATGATAATAAAAGGCGCGTTTACACCAAAGTTGACAACTGAAAGTTGACAAAAGGTTGTTTGTAGAAAACCAAAATTTGTCAACTAAAAGTTGCACTTCTCAAATTAGAGCTATAAGTGGAAGATTTTTGGTAGAAAACTAGAAGTTGCTCTTCTCAAATTTAAAGAAACAAGTAAAAACTTGTTGCCACAAAATTGGCGCAAAAGGTTTAGGCAGTAGTTCTCTAGTTCTCCACTAGTTTTCTACAAGTTGCTTGCACAACGAATATTCCACTTTTAGTAGTCAACTTTCTTTGATCTTTATACCGGGTGACAACGAAATCACTACCCAGCCCTTTACTTTCTTGAATGAAAACATATTTTAGGATAACATATAATATCATAAGATGCTAATTTTGGATATTATAACATGTGTCTATCACTTCCGGTTTAACCGGAAACGACATCAACTTTGATTTTTTCAATGGAACACCCTGTATATTTTTCGGAATTTGGATTCTACGGATCATATCTGATATAAAATTTATAATATATTCTATACCTATCATTATGCAGTTTTATGGGAAAACAAATAAATGTTTTAAAAATTTATTAAGTTTAATTTAATTCTTCCTAAAGACCCTATCTGGAGGTCATAATAAAACTACTTCCGGCTTTACAGGCAGTACTGCGAAAATTGACTTTTCTAATAATATTACTTCAAAAATTTTAATGCAATTTTAAAATTTGGATTCTATGGCTCATTCCTAATATAAAATCTATATCATATCCTATACCTATCTTTGTTAGTTTTTGAAAAAATGTTTGCCCCTATAACTGCATAATGTGCGGTAGTTTGGACATATTCAATCGCCATTTTCTCAAAAACTAACAAAGATAGGTATAGGATATAATACAGATTTTATATCAGGAATGACCCGTAGAATCCAAATTTTAAAAAATATACAGGGTGTTGCATTAAAATTTTTGAAGTAATATTATTAGAATAGTCAATTTTCGCAGCACTTCCGGTAAAGCTGAGGTAGTTTTATTATGACCTTCACAGATAGGATCTTTAGGAAGAATTAAATTAAACATAATAAATGTTTATAACATTTATTTGTTTTCCCATAAAACTGCATAATGTGCGGTAGTTTGAACATCTTTAATCGCCATTTTCTCAAAAACAAGCAGAGATAGATATAGGATATAAATAGATTTTATATCAGAATTGATCTGTAGAATCCAAATTCCGAAAAATATACAGGGTGTTCCATTAAAAAAATCAAAGTTGAGGTCGTTTCCGGTTAAACCGGAAGTAATAGACACATGTTATAATATTCAAAATCGGCATCTTATGGTATAATATAGCATCTTAAAATTTGAAAGCCATGCGTTTTCATTTAAGAAAATAAAGGGCTGGGTAGTAATTTCGTTGTCACCCGGTATATGTCTCTCCACAAGTGAAAGACAGAAAAAATTGCTTTATTTTGAAAAAAAGCCAAATTGCCGCAACTTGTGGAAACCTTAGTGGAAGACTTTGGTATTAACGCGGCTTAATATATTTTACAACGTCAATAAGTTTTGAGAAATGTCACTTCAAATGTCAAAAAGGGAAAAAAAATGTTTTACCACTCACTGGAGGATCTTCAATTTTTTCCCAATCAAAAACACAAGCAATAATTATATCTATAAATAAAAAGACCGAAACTTCTAAAAGCATAATTGAGGAGTAACTTTTTAAATAGCCATATTCTGAAGAGCAAATTGCGTTTGATGCAATTTAGAAACATAGTTGCAAATTCTATATAATCCCATAAAAACAACGCATTAAAACGTATTGGAAATATAAGTAATTAGATGGCAAAAAGTGGCAAACACATTAAAACGAATTTTATCCTCGTCCCTGTCACATGGAAGCGGGTGTCATTTTATTTTTTAATCTACACTCTTTGATTGCACCAATAATTTTAAGGAATCCTTAGCACAAGATAATCCATAAAATGGCCAAACAAGCAGTGTGATTCCTTAAAATTGTTAGTGCAAGCGGCCATAAGTGATATTTTCTGTGTTGTTGGGCAAAATAGTTCAAAAATAAAATGATAATGTTAAAGTAGAAGAATACATTTAAGAATCAAGAAAAAACTACGAATTTTTTACGTAAAGTGCCCAAAAAGGAAGTCCAGAAAACCACAACAAAATCAATTTTGTGTACTTGAACGCAACAAAATGTATTATGTCCAAACAATTTTTGCATTTTTTTATTAAGTAATACTTATTTTGATTTAAATGAGGTCATCTATAATTAGTGTCGTTCATTATCTTTCAAATACTAACATTGTTGTTACTTTATAATAAGCTAGTAAAGAGTAATACGTTTTTCGCTTCTACTTAAAAAAATATGTAAAACTGACATAATGCATGTTGAAAAGTTGCTCCTTAATTATTTTAGTTTACTAGAATTTTTGAAACCAAAAATTTAGGTACAAACCACCAGCGCTACCTTTTGAAATGTGGTAAAAAGAACATAAAGATCCAAGATCTCTACAAAACTTAGGTTTGCCCTGTTTTCCATATAAAAAAAACCTATAGTCATTTTTCGTTTTTTTCTTTTGAAGTAAAGAATTCTAATTTATCTACTACTGTCAATAGAACTTCTGTAAATAATTTAATGGAAAAAACAAATTAGTTCTTTTCATTAAACCTTATCTGTGCATTTAAAACGCAGACAAAGTCGGAAACTACGCTAAAATTGACCCTTTCTTACAAAATTCATAAATTAGACATTTTCAAAGTTGAAACCTGATTTTCAAAAGAACTGTAATTCTTCGATTTAAATTTAGCAAACGGATAATTAAACCTAAAATTGTATTCTACAACTTGTCTATTTTTGATTTTAAAATAAATTTGGTGAAAAGTGTGAAAAACGGCGCAACGGATTCCCCCTTTTTTTATGACATTTAATATTGTTTCTTACGAATATTTTTAAAAAAATTACCAAGAAAAAAATTCTGCCGGTAACATGTTTTCAACAACACT
>JAHBCN010013044.1:0-25245 GCA_019359885.1 Listronotus oregonensis
TACTTTAAAATAATTTTAAATTGTGCACCTAAAATCTTTACATCTTTTGTATTTACTATTTTCTCATAACATTTGAAACCAATGAAATAATGAACTTTACTCTATCGTTGACTCACCCTGTACTATATAATATAATATATTTTTTTAAAAGGCGCAAGAAGGAAATTAGTGCGCATTTTTATCTTTAGGGACAAGCCACGATTTTAAGATTGAGTAAAATTGTTTGTGATTGTTTCAAGTTTTAAAAAACGTTTTTCCATAACAAAAGGTTTTTTTTTTGGATTAATTTATAAATATATTCTTTAGTTTTGTGCCGGATTCATATTTCAATAAGTTTTCTTTGGGTAACTCGCCTGGAAAGTTTCTACAGAATGGGACCACTTCCTGTCCTAGTCCAGGGGTATAGCGAACTGAGTCTACTCAGTCCCATTGACCCTTGTGAAATTGCAGATCGCCTAAAACAAAAAAAAAGGAAAAACCCTACAAAAACCCAAAAATTTTTAAAAACTTTTTGGTGGCAAGCCGGCCACCATTATTTAGATGAAATTAAATGAACAAAAATAGAAATTAAAACTATCTTTGAAAGAATTTGGATTGAAAAAATTTTAGGAGCTTTTTTAATATTTATGACGTTTTCTCCTAAATGACCCATTGGTTTGTTTGATTGGTATATTTTATTTTCTAAAATCGCTTTGAAATTTGAGGACAAAAATCTACCTCCGTCAGAAAAATAGAAACAGAAACTGGAATTTCAAAATCTAAGGCGCAAAGAATTTTGACGTCCAATAAATTGTTTCTCTATGCTGATAATGTTACCCAAAATTTGCACCCTGGTGATTATGTAGAAGATTAAAATTTTGTCTCTGGTTTTTCAAGAAATGTAACGAGGATCGTTCTTATTTACAAAAAAATAATTTGGTCAGATGAATATCGAATAAAAAGCTGCGTTATTCTTAACCGAGATAATAAAAGACATTGGATTCGATCTTCACAAATTCCCAATGGTTCGACCTATTCGTTAATAAAGTTGATTTGGGGTAAATATAAGTTCTTTTTTATTTCCAAATAAACTGGTGTATCGCTGTTTTAAAGAAAATTTAAATGCAGATAACTCTCTGGACATACTCCAATTAAACCTTGATAATGTTTCTTTAAATGAAGTAATAGAGATTTATTTCAACGGGATTCGCCCTTCCCATAACAATCCTGGAATAAGAACACATGAACCTATAAGGTGGTCACCATGATCCCCGGATCTAACACCTCCATTACACAAATCCGTTCGAAAAAGATTAATCTTGAAAAAAGGGAAGGGGATTTTCGAACATTTGCGATGATTTCCATTATTTTTCACCCAATTTAAACCTTTTATTTTGTTTCAAAGTTTCTATAGTTTGTTAATTAACTTACTTGTGCCAACTACTGTGGTTTAAAGTAATAAAATTTAAATAAATAGCATAGAAAACCATCAGCATTTACGGTGTGTTATATTTTGAAAGGAGAATTTAATATGTTATCTTTTTAGATAAAAATATAGAGGGCATTTTAAAAAAATGAGGTTAGGTCCAATAACTTTTTTACCTGACCACGTATACTTTTCTGAAAACAGCAGATTATTTAACAATCATTATGAAGAAACTTTTTGTATAAAATATTTTTCTATATCTCTTTTAATAAGAAAATACAGTGTCATTCTAAAATTGACATTTTTTTTAATTTTCCCCGTATCTCCTAACCAAGCAAAAATATTTAAATTTTGATTTTACCATTTTAAGTTTGACCAGAAAAGAGCACATATATTACTTTCTTGATAGCACTAACAGTAACGGAGATACCCTATAAAACTGTGGACACCACCCTGTACAGGGGTTTAGTATGTGTCTTTAAAAATATATTTTTTTGTAAACTAAGGACCTTTAAACATCAAGAAAAATATGAAAAGTTCTAAAATCTTATCAGTTTTTTTTTCTATAGGTAGGAAGATTTTCAAGCCAAAAAAACATTATTTTAATTTTAAAATATACTTCTTTATACCATTTGTAATTAAAAACTTATTTTTTTTAGAGCTTACCCTTGAAGAATGCTTTGACAAATACGAAAGGGGAATCTACCCTCACCCTTCAGATTGTACCCAATTTCTATCTTGTGCGACTACCGACCCATTGGATTGTCCTGCTGGCCTTCATTTTAACCCAACGGAATTTGTTTGTGATTGGCCAGCTAATGCAGGATGTATGAAAATTACAACGCCGAACCCCGATGAAACTACAAAAGCTGACGAAACGCCAGCACCTACTGAACCACCAAAGGAGAGTACACCGGCACAATCTGAAAAGCCAAGTGAACCAGGAGAGACAACGCCTAAACCAAGTACACCTGCTGAATCGGAGAAACCAAGTGAACCGCAAGAAACAACCCCAAAAGCTACCACGCCTGCTGAATCAGAAAAACCAAGTGAACCAGCTGAAACAACACCGAAAGCTACCACGCCTGCTGAATCTGAGAAACCAAGTGAACCAGCAGAAACAACTCCCAAACCAAGTACTCCGTCTGACTCAGAAAAACCAAGTGAACCACAAGAAACAACACCAAAAGCTACCTCGCCTGCTGAATCTGAGAAACCAAGTGAACCAGCAGAAACAACTCCCAAACCAAATACCCCGTCTGACTCAGAAAAACCAAGTGAACCACAAGAAACAACACCAAAAGCTACCACGCCTGCTGAATCAGAGAAACCAAGTGAACCAACAGAATCAACTCCCAAACCAAGCACCCCCTCTGAGTCAGAAAAACCAAGTGAACCACAAAAACGACACCAAAAGCTACCACGCCTGTTGAATCAGAGAAACCAAGTGCCAACAGAAACAACCCCAAACCAAGCACCCCCCCTGAGTCAGAAAAACCAAGTGAACCACAAGAAACAACACCAAAGCTACCACGCCTGCTGAATCAGAGAAACCAAGTGAACCAGCAGAAACAACTCCCAAATCAAGTACTCCGGCTAGTCAGAAAAACCAAGCGAACCACAAGAAACAACACCAAAAGCTACCACGCCTGCTGAATCAGAAAAACCAAGTGAACCAGGTGAAACCTCCCAAACCAAGTACCCCATCTGAGTCCGAAAAAGCAAGTGAACCGCAAGAAACAACACCGAAAGCTACCACGCCTGCTGAATCTGAGAAACCAAGTGAACCCACAGAAGCAACTTCCAAACCAAGTACCCCATCTGAGTCAAAAACCAAGCGAACCACAAGAAACAAAACTACAGCTACCACGCCTGCTGAATCAGAAAAACCAAGTGAACCAGGTGAAACAACTCCCAAACCAAGTACCCCATCTGAGTCCGAAAAACCAAGTGAACCCCCAAGAAACAACGCCAAAGCTACCACTCCTGCCGAATCAGAGAAACCAAGTGAACCAGCTGAAACAACTCCCAAACCAAGTACTCCGTCCGAGTCAAAAAAACCAAGCGAACCACAAGAAACTACACCAAAAGCTACCACGCCTGTTGAATCAGAGAAACCAAGTGAACCAGCAGAAACAACTCCTAAATCAAGTACTCCGGCTGAGTCAGAAAAACCAAGCGAACCACAAGAAACAACATCTAAAGCTACCACGCCTGCTGAATCAGAGAAACCAAGTGAACCAGCAGAAACAACCCCCTAAATCAAGTACTCCGGCTGAGTCAGAAAAACCAAGCGAACCACAAGGAACAACATCTAAAGTTACCACCCTGCTGAATCAGAGAAACCAAGTGAACCAGCAGAAACAACTCCTAAATCAAGTACTCCGGCTGAGTCAGAAAAACCAAGCGAACCTCAAGAATCAACACCAAAGGCTACCACGCCTACTGAGTCAGAGAAACCCAGTGAACCCAGAAACTACCGTTAAACCAAGTACTCCGGCTGAGTCAAAAAAACCAAGTCAACCTCAAGAATCGTCACCCAAACCAACTGAACCACAAGAACCCCCCAAAACCTGGGGACCCAAGTTCCTGGTCAACCTCCATGTGAAACCGCTTCTCCTGAAGTGACCGAACCTGGAATGGTAAGTTTTTTTTTAAGCAGTTACCTACACTTAATTCAAGGGTATATATATTTAATTATAATTAAACTGGTTTAATAATCTGCTGCACCTACTTAGTAAAATGTCTTTTTATATCAACGGATTTAATTTTTTTTAACCACAATTTAAATAGCGGAAAAAAAATTGATTATGTGAATAATTTTTTGCATTTTTTTAAAAACTTTTATGTTCTTTATAACAAGGTATCATCTGAAACCTCCATGTGATCCTCAAGGAGCCGAACCGTGCGAAAGAACCACCCACAAAAACCCTCCGTTAGTCCTTCAGAACCTACTCAACCGGGGCCCAGAAAGTCCTCAACCTTGCGGAGAATCTTCTGAGCTCCTTCAGAACCAACAGAACCTGGTTTGGCAACCCAACCCTCCAGAGACTGAGCAACCTAAGGAAGCTGTTTCACCCGTTGATATTGGTAGTAGGTTTAAGGAAACCACTCCTAGTCCTGAGTCGGATAAGGTGGAGCCGATGACAGAAGAAACCAGCACCCCTCCACCAGGAAGAACAAACATATGTATATTTCCAGCTTAATTTGTGGATACAGATCCCTTAACTATAATCCTAATTCCTAATTATGATAATTTTAAATATTTTGTTAAATTCTAAAAAGTAAGAAAATAAACTTCTTGGTTAATATTTATCTTTCTTTATAGGCAGTCCTCTCTTAAAGAATGTATCGCTAAATAAAATTTGGCATATTTGCTCATCCGTCTGATCCTACCAAATTTTACATCTGCTAAAACCAAGCCTTTGGAGATGACCTGTCCGAAAAATTTGGTGTTTGACCCTGAGGCGTTTGGTGGATCGACCTAAACCTACACCCCCCCACCACCACCAGGTACATCAGAAGTTTAAATATACCTATAGCCATTTATCCTTAAAGTGAAATAAAACAAATTATAAAAGTTGCATTGCAATTGTTTTTATCCGATGACTGCTTCACCTTTGCTGAGTCAAACCCATGTTAAGAGGAAGACAAAACTTTTTTTGCAAATTTTTTTTTTAATTTTTTCAATGCAATCCCCTGTAAGGTCTATCCACTTTTACCAACATTTCTACAACTTCTTAAATCCTTTTAAAAAATACAATTGGACAAACTCTTTAAAATACACTTCTGTCTCGGCGACAACATCTTTGTTTTAGCTAAATTTTTCCCGGAAGCAAGCCCTGTTAGGGAACGAAAAAAGTCGCACGGTGCCAAGTCGGGAGTAGATACCGCGGGTGAGACGGCATTCATAACCAGTTCATCCATTTTTCCATCGAAAAAAAAGGGCTGGTCGGTTTTTATCGAAGTAGATTTACATGAAAATATCCATTGTTTTGACTGTCGTTTTATGTCTAGCTTACAATAATGTAACCAGGTTCCATCCACGTTGACAACTGAATGCAAAAATCCTGGGAACTTTGCATAAAGAGATCCATACACTACTTGGACTTGCCGTATCTGGTTCTCTCCAGCAAGCATATATCGGACCGACAGCTTTCTTACACTTAAAGTACCATGTAAAATAGTGATTGCCGTTTTGTATGATAAGTCTATGGCATCTTTTACTTTGGACATTTTCGTCAATCAGCGAGAATCTACATTTTTATTTTTAGTCTAAATTTCGATCTTTGAATTCTGACTTAGATCTCGGATTTCCTACTTATATTTCGGAAATCCGACTTATATCTTGGAATTAATTTAGATCTCGGAATTCCCACTTATATCTCGGAATTCCGACTTATATCTCGAAATTTCCACTTACATCTCGGAATTCGACTTATATCTAGGAATTCCAATTTATATCTCGAAATTCCGACTTATATCTTGGAATTCCTACTTATATCTCGGAATTCCGAGTTATATCTTGGAATTCCTACTTATATCTCGGAATACGGACTTATATCTTGGAATTCCAACTTATATCTCGGAATTCCGACTTATATCTCGGAATTTTAACTTATATTTCGGAATTCCGACTTAAATCTCTGAATTCCTACTTATCTTTCGGAATTCCAACTTATATCTCGGAATTTTTACTTAAATCTCGGAATTCCTATTTTTATCTCGGAATTTCGATTTATATCCGAAATTTCCTACTTATATTTTTGGAATTTCTATTTATATCTCGAAATTCCGACTTAGATCTCGGAATTCCAATTTATATCTCGGAATTCCGACTTAGAATTAGGAATTCCTAATTATATCTCGGAATTCCGAGTTATATCTCAATTTATATCTCGAAATACCGACCTATTTTCCAAAATTCCAACTTATATCTCGGAATTCCGACTTAAATCTCGAAATTCCTATTTATCTCTCGGAATTCCAAGTTATATTTCGGAATTCCTACTTATATCTCGAAATTTCGATTTATATCTCGGAATTCCGACTTATATCCAGAAATTCCGACTTAGATTTCGGAATTACAACTTATATCTCGGAATCCGACTTAGATCTCGAAATTCCGACTTTATATCTGGGAAAACCCAACATATCCCCCGGAATTCCGACTTAGATCCCAAAATCCCGATTGATCTCCAATTCCGACTTAAATCTCGGAATTCCGACTTATATCTCGGAATTCCGACTTAGATCTCGGAATTTCGACTTAGATTTGGGAAAATTCCTATTTATATCTCGGAGGTGCGACTTATATCCCCCGGAATTCCAACTAAATCTCGAAATTCCGATTTATATCTCGGAATTTCGCCTTATATCTCGAACTTCCGACTTGATTTCGGAATTCCGACTTATATTTTGGAATGCCGACTGAGATCTAAGTCCAAATTCCTAGATCTAAATCGAAAATTGCGACCACACATTCACAAATGGGCACTTTTTTTCATTCAGTTGAAAAACATGAAATACGTGTGCCACAAATGGGCACCTATAAAAATTAGCCTTAAAATAAACATTATACAGGTGAAGGCACAAGTTTCTATGTAGAATTCGCCAAGTTGACGTCCAAGTAAGGTCAAGGTTTTCGCAGACTGGTTTTTGATGATGAACTTAAAGATTTCCACGCGTTGGTTAGCCGTGTAGCTTTCCAATGCAAAATATAACGACTGACTACTTTCCAAAATATAACAGCTGTATTCTTATTGGCTTAATTATGCCATATAAAAAACTTCTATTACCTTGAAATATTAGTTAATTTTATGTATCCAGCCCAGCCGAAACATCATATTTCTAAATAAAGATAAAAACCTACGCCGAATAAATTTTTTATGTTTTAGCTTTGAACCTCAGAGAATGTCTTACGCAAAACAAGAAAGGATTCTTCCCACACCCCAGTGACTGCTCCAGGTTCTATGCTTGTACTAAACGTGGACCCGTCGAAATGCAGTGCCCTGTAGGCTTACATTTTAACCCCGTAAAGTCCGTCTGTGATTGGCCTTCAAGACATTGTATCAGTCCCGCTGCAAAGAACAGAGATAAAAGTATGCAATTTTTTAGATATCAAATAATCAAAGAGAATAGAAAAGGGAAAGAAACGACACACAGCATGTCAGCGCACTACAATTTTAAATATAAAAAAACGGCATTGGGCATGACACGAGATTCCAAAAAAAAATGCTGTGTTGACAGCGGGACCGGTTAAAGTCCGTAAGATATAGTCCAATCATTAGAGCAAAAAAAGGTCATTTTTTTTTAATTAATGTTGACAGATATCTGACTGCGCCATGACTTTCGAAAAAACCTAAAAATTACTTAAAAAACAAAAATCCAACCAATTTTTTTTCCAAGTAATTTTTTTTTTAAAAAGGGCCCTTTTTTTTTTTAAATAAGTAAAGTAGGTATATCACTTTACTTATAAAAGACCGTTTGTAGGGAATTCAAAAACCTACAAAATGGTTTTCAAAATTAATCCGACCATTTTTCCGGGTAGAAAAAACCGGCAAAACGCTTAAATCAGATTTTTAGCTGCCGAAAGATGAAAATTGTAGCATTAATAGTTTTTATTCAATCGCACTATAAACAAATTAGGCCCTTATCTTGCAAGTGCCGTGAATATTAGGCAAATAAACCGATTTGAATTTTTTAAAGGGCTTTAAAGTTTAAATTAAAGACCCAAAATATCCACATTAAGTTTGGAGAACATTGTTAAAAATGGTTGTGAACCTAGCGCGTCGAGCGAAAATTCGCGACCGAACTACTTTAGCTTCTCCTTCGCTGCTGGGTGCCCTCTCCACGTTGGGGTCAGTAAGTCTCGGTCTCGAATTTGCTCGACGCGATAGGTTCACGAGCATTTTAAAAGTTCTCCAAACTTATATGAAAATGTAAGATTACAATTTGTAGTTTTTAATTTCAACTTTAAAAACCGTTTTAAAAATTCAAGCCCATCTTCACTTCTACCTAAAGTGCCCGGTAATTCCCCATACCTTTAGCAAAGTTCAGGATACTACGCGGTGCAAGTTGAATAATATCTCTAGGAGTAAGGTATACTCCTTCGAGGTATTTAAGCCGTTGTCGGGTCAGTTCTCTGCATTCACAGAGAATGTGTTCCGCAGTTTCGTTTGCTTCATGACAAAACCGACATTGTTCGTCCTCAGTCTTTCCCATTTTTTTTTTGGTGATACCTCCGGGGTTTTGTCCTGTTAGGAAGTCGGTAACCAGTTTGGGGTTTTTTTTAAGTTTCAGTAGCTTCTTTGTGTACTTGGGTGAATGCGAAATAAATCTTTTCGCCTGCCTTTGTTGATTAAATAAAAACTTTTAGGCAATTTTTATCTTTCGGCAGCTTACAGTATATGCTGTTGACTATCTTTTTTCCCAAAAAACAGCTCTTAATATTGAAAATTGACGGAGATACGAATTTTTGAAAAAAGGTCTTTTTTTTAACGTTTTTCCGGTTTTTTTCGATGAAAAATGGTCGGATCGGGACTTTTCAAAAACCATTTTGAAAAGGTTTTTAACTTTCTACAAACGGTCTTTTATGAGTAAAGTAATATAACCAGATTTTTTGTTATTTTTAAAAAAAAAAAGGAAAAAAGGCTTTTTTCTAAATAATTATTGTTTAAAAAAATTACCTAAAAAAAATTGGTTTATTTTTGATTTTAGTAATCTGCAGGTTATATCAAAATCACGTCGCAGTAGATATCTGTTAAGATTAATTAAAAAAAAAAAACTATAAAAATTTTAACTAATATTGAGCTAAAATTTTAAAATTTTAAAATTTTAAAATTTAATAAAAATCCACACTTCCAAGCAAACTCGTGTTTTTAAACAACTCTAAACAAAAATAAAAAAAAAAATTTACGAACTGAAACTCTCACTTAATGTATCACAAGTCGCATGTTTGTGCTATTTTTAATGAGTAGGGGCAACTGTTTCCTCCCCTTTTTTTATTCTTTTTTTCAAATCATATAATCTTAGACACAGGGGGTTTTTTTTTTTTAATTTTTTTTTTTTCATAAAATTTTTTTTTTTTTTAAGAGGCATTTTAAGGGGCCCGAGCAAAAAAAACTGGCCAAGAGATATATAGTTAATTTAAACCCTACTCGTGCCTCAGCTCAGCGGGTTTTTTTTTTTTTGCATATTTTTTTACCCAGGAAAATTTTTAAAAAGCATTTTTTTTCCTATAACTCAAAGACTACTGATTTTGGGAAAAAAAAAATATATAACCAAAATTAATGCTCTAATAAAACTACGTAATTTTTATATAAAAAAATTTTTTTAAATTTTTTTATTTTTTTAAATATTAACGATTTAAATTTAAAATAAAAACGCAAATATCTTAAAAACTAAGAGAGCTACGAAATAATAAATGGGACAAAAATTTTTTTTTTATAAGCTCTATAAAAATGGTTTAAAAATTTTTAATAAAATAAATAATAATGGAGATATAAACAAAAAAGTTATTTTTGCCAAAAATTTCGCTCCGGAGTAGTAAAAAAAAAAATAAATGTAAATATTGTTGTTTTTTAATATAGTGTTTTTTAGTGTATATGGGTTTGTTTATTTATTTTTATTATAAAATTTTAAAATTTGCAAAAAAAATAAAACTAATAAAATAAAAAAAAAAAATAAATAAAATAAAATAAAGCTGAAAATCGAAAAAATACAAAGAAACGTATGGGAACAAAAAAATTTGGCTCTTACGATTTTAAAAAAATAAGTTTCTATAAATTATTTTGCTCAAAGTTATCGTTTTTGGGGGTTTCATCCAAAAAAAAAAATAAAATAATAAAAAAAAAACGAAAAAATATTCGAAAAAATCGTTTATTATAGGTTTTTTGATTTTGTGTCACTATAGTTATATGTTTTTTTTCTAAAAATTTATGCAATAATTTGAGTCAGAAAGGCTGTGTTTTTAAGAAGGAAATATTTTTAATGAAAATAATATTTTGAAACTTTTATGCTAAATAAATTTTAAAAAAAAATTTGATGTAAAAAATATGGTTAAAACTTTCTCCAGATCATTCCCCGAGCGAGTAACTGTCTTTATAAAATATTATTATTAATATTTAAATCGATAATAAAAATTTTAAAAAAAAGAGCTATACACATAGCCCTGCATCCTGCCAGGTATATAACACTCAGATAAAGCAGTCACTTTTTTTTTTTAATAAAATATAGTTTACTTTTTTTTAAATTTAAAAATTTTAAGTGGATCGAAATGGGTACAGTTATTGGAAAAAAAAAATATATATATAAAATATTTGTGCCACCATGTTACCCCCCCCTTGCCTCGACGCTCATGCTCATGTGTATTAGTTTGTTTTATTTAATGATTAAAACATTTTGAATCAATTTTTAGATTGTTAAAAAAAAAATTTAAAAAAAAATTTTTGGCCAAAATCACTTTATTACTTTTTTTTATTAAAAATAATAAATTACATTTTTCAAAAAGTTTTTTAAAAAGGGACTTTTTTTTTTTTAATGGTTTTTTTTAGCTCTTCAAAAATTTTTAAAATTTTGCTTTTTTTTTTTCAAAATTAAATCGTTAATATCTCAAGAACTAAAAGAGCTACAAAAAAAGTTATTATACAAAAATTGCGTTTTTTATTGGACCAATAAGTTTGATTGTATATTTTTTTTCTTAAAATCAAAATTTTTGAGTTTTAAAAAAAAAAAAAATTTTTCACGATTTTTCCTAGGTAAAAAAGAACATGAAACTTGAGCCCGCTAAGCTGAGGCACGAGTGCGGCTTTAAATTGACTATTGTTCTCCCGGACTATTACTTTATTAATTTATAAATATAAAATGTTATGGTACAGTTCAAAATTTAATATAATGTCTTACACATACTTTTTTATAAAGCTAGATGGTGTAAAACTTATAAGTTTAAATTTTTTTTATTTTTCCCGGGGCGATAAAAAATGAAAAAAATTTCCCCGACCTCGTAGACCAATGTCCAAAAAAAATAGCTGAAGTTGCTTTTCCAAGCGGGGGTCAAAATCTGGAAAAGAACTGACACCTTCGAAAACCCCTTTCCCCAACCCCCAAGCATTTACTGGGAAGCCGAAAAAACCTTCTATACCCTTTGCATGGTAGATCCCGATGCACCTAAACCCAAAGAATCAAAGTTTAAAGAATGGAATCACTGGACCGTAGGAAACATTCCTGGAAATCAGATTCGAAAGGGAGATACCTTAGGGGGAAACCTTCCACCTTGTCCACAAAAAAAATTCGGGACCACATAGATACACCTATTTAATTTATAGACAACCCAGCAGGATTAATTTCAACGAACCGAGAATTCCTTCCAACTCGTTCCAAAATAGAGAAGGTTTTTCCATGAGAAATTTTTTCTCAAAACCAACTGGGTCAACCGATCGCTGGAAATTTTTAAATGCAGGGGTCGGTCAGTGCCACAAATTTACAACAAACTTAGATATCTTCCACCACAGTTAAATATGTTTAATGCGGCGCCTCGTCCACAATTAAATAGGTATTATATGGCGCCTAAAAAAAACAAACTTTTTTAGAAACCCCCTATTCTTATTCTTATTTTTTTTAAAGTATAAAAATATCCTTTTTTTTCCTATTTATGTATATCTTTTAAAAATTTTTTTAATTAAATAAATTATAATAATCAACAATTCCAAAACCCCAAAGAATCCACATTTTAAGAAGAGAGTCACTGCACAGTTAAAAACATGTCGGTTTTTTAAAAAAATAAGAAAAAAAGATAAAAAAAATTTTTTTAAAGATAAACTTTAACCTACCGGTAACCCAAATGGATTAATTTAAATGAATCAAATATGTGTGCAAAATCGTTTAGGAAAAAAAAATTTGTGGTTTAAAATTTACATTAAATATGTTTGATGCGTCGCTTGATCAAATTTAAAAAATTTTAAGCAGCGCCTCCTGGAAAAAACCCCCCTTTTGTACCTTTTTTTAAAAAATTTAAAAAAGTTATAGCTTATAATGTGTATTTGTGTATTTTTTATGATTTATTAATTTTTTGACAATTAAAAAAAAAATTTTTGTGGCTTATACTGGTTAACTTTTTTTACAAACAATCCAGTAGAATTACTAAACAACAGTCTCGTATTTTGGGGGAAGGGGAGGGTGACAAAAAGGGCCCCTTTTTAATTTCCACTTTAAAAAAAAAGTTTTAAATTTTTTTTCATATATTATATCTTTAAAAAATTTTAAATTTTTAATTGGTCCCACTTTTTGCAGTCAATATACGTCACCGCTAACCAATATCGCAAAATCTTTTCCCAACAAAGGCGTTTTTTTTTTGGGAAACTGTCGAAAAAAAAAAAAGAACAAGGTTAACTTATTGCTGAAAAAAAACCACAACATACCGGTATCCCTGGTATCACAGCATAACTAACAGAAAGTAACCCTTTCATGAAAAATTACGGGAAAGTACGGTCATTTTTTTTTCGGAAGTTTGAACGTTTTGCTAAGATATATGTCTGCTTTATTTGAATTGTGATCGTTTCTTTCGTGTTTTTTTTTTAAAAATATCGAAAGGGGCCGCCAGGGGGGGGATTATGCTGCTTGTTAGTTATGCTGTGTACAAGTAAATATGTTACATGGTAAGCTAGCAAAAATTTGCTTTTTGTGCCCCCCAAAAATTTTCATTCAATTCAGATATTTGTCTGATCTTTAAATTAAAAGTCCACGTTATAAAAATGAAATCACTTGGTATCTAAATTATGCATACAGATAAATTTACTTTATTTGTAGATAGTCAGTAGAACAGCTTTCAAAAAGTAAATTCCTGAAAAAATTTTTTCAAAAAAAAAAATTTTTAATAATTTATTTGCCCAAAAGAACCAACTAAGTGAACTTAAGGGGTTTACATTACCCTAGAAGTAACTTTGTTTAGTGTGTGTGTGTCTATAGTTTTGTGGCGGATTCATGTTTTAACGTGTTTTTTTGGGGGACTTGCCTTACTACTTTTTGTAAAAAAAGGGGCCTCTTCGGTCCGGGTCCCAGGGGGTAAGGAACTGAGCCTGCTCAGCCCTTTTTCCCTATGAACTTGCAGATCCCTGCAACAAAAAAGAAAAAAAAACCCCCCAAAAAACCCAAAAATAAAAAAAAATTAATCCACGAAACGTAGATTAATATTTTTGATTTACTTCTGGAGGCAACGCCCCCTTTTTTGGGGTTTTTTTTCGGTTGCCCAAATAATGCCTGTTTTTGTGATTTAACGCCTTACATTTGCACAGGATGTGGGGGACTGTTTTTTTTCCCCATCGCACATTCTGCAACTTGGGTCCCCCATTTAAAAAGCCTATCTTGTGTAGGTGTAGGTAGGTAGCTCGGTTTAAAGTGAGTGGGCCCCTTTTTCACCCTCCCCCCGCGACCGCCGGGGTATTGTGGCTCACACCTTTTTATATTTCTCCCAACAGGATCAAACCTCAATGAATCCGATACCAGATTGGGGAGAGTTCTTACATCTCCCCCTTCTCGTGTCCGCTACCGGGGCCGGAGGGGCAATGTTTTTTTGGTGTTGCCCCTGGAGAGTATGGCGAGCAGACGATTAGATCCATCATGCCCTCCTCTCCCAGTCTAGTGACGTGGATAGCTACCAGGTCCTTGTTACAGGAACCAGATGTTCTGAGAAGGCATCTCCGGCCTTATCCTATGAAAACCCCTCCCGGGTTTTTCTTTTTAAAACCCCGGAAAACCCCCCTTTTCCTATAAAGGCGGTGTCTTCTTAGGTTATCAAACCCTGTCAGCCCCCCCTACTATTATTTAAAGTTTTTCCTACTTTGAGTAGTTCTATCTTAAAAGTATTCCTCAGGTTTGTTTTGGATTTATTCCCAAATTTTTGTGTAGTGGTTTTGGTCACTTTGGGGGATGTTCTGGTAAAAAATATGGTGTGGATGATTCTGTTTTTAGCTCATCCGCTTTTTTTTTGCCTTTAATTCCCGAATGCCCCGGTACCCAGAGGGGGTTACCCTATTGGAGCAATCAAGGGTACACCTTAAAACTCTAGTGGGACTGTACACGGGACCTGCAGTTTAAAAACCACATGCAAAATGGGCCCCGCGGAAGACGCCGAGTGCCATGTGCATGGGGGGGGGTGAATCGGCAGAACACATATTTTTCGTGCACAGCAATGGAACGACTAAGATTCGCAATCCTCGGCAATACATATTTGAAGTGAATTTTGTATTAGAACCAATTTTTTTGCATTTTTATGGTTGTGACTGAAAAGACTAATATACAGTTTTTTTACCCACTTTAGATAAGTAAGCGGCACTTAGCTCCCCTTTCCCCTTTTGCTGCCCCAGCTGCCCTCAATCAATCCCGTTAGAAACAAAAAACTTGAATACATTCATGTCCCAAATGCAAAATTTAGTTGTAAAAATATTGTAAGAGTAAATCCAATTCTAAATTAAAACTCAATGTTTGCTTTAAAATCTCATTTATTTATAAAATTTTCTGGGAAATTGGAAAGATTCACAAAATCCAGCCAAACCAATTAAAGTAATACTAAAAAGGGGATATATAAACTTCTATGCTGTCCATTTTATATTTAAAAAGAGCATAAAAATTACCCATAAAATTGACCAATTAGAAAAAAATTACTTCTCATTTTTTTTTTTAAATTTAAAGGGGACATAGTCTAGACAGACCCTTTTTCCAAAAAAGAATAAAAAAAAACCAAACAGACTTGGTTATCAAATAGTTTAATATTTTTTTTTTTAAAATTTTTAAATTTTGGGGGTTGAAATCAAATGAATTTAAGTGAATTAATAAAAATACAAAATATGCCAGTCAACATGATATCTAATTTTTGAATACGAAAAATACTAATCTACGATTTTTGTCAGATCAACTTTTAAAAAAAGAATGCTTTTGACAAACTTGCAGTCTATAAAAACAAATACATTATTTTTCATGGTTTTTTTCTTATATTAATAGTGATGTTAAGTAAAATTAATACAGTCGAACTAATTCATTGTTAAATGAAAATTAATTGGTGCCGTATGCACATAAGAATGTAAAATAAAGAAATTTTTACGTAAAAATTTATTTTAAAAAAATATTTTACAGAGTGCTTTTTGGGAAAAAACCTCATCAGTGCTATTCATCAAGCAAAGCTACGGCAATTAGACCGTACATAATATATAAACAGGGGATCGCAAACTTATCCCATTATTAAGTTAAAAAAATTGAAAAAATTTTAAAAAAAATCTCACATTTTCAGCTTAAAAAAGGGGGAATTTTAAAAAAATTTTAAAACCCGACCAAAACTAAGATACCATTTTGTTGGAAAGTTTTGAAAAACTTTTTTTAAAAATTTTCCATTTTAAAAGTGAAAATGTGAGATTTATTTACAATTTAGGTTCAATTTTTTTTTTTAATAATGTGATAAGTTTGTCGATGTCCTGTTAACATTTAAAATATTGCTGAAAACCCATTTTACAAAAAAATAGCACTGATGAAATTTTTCCCAAAAACGTTTTTAAGATTTGGTTTTTTTAAAAAAATTTTTTTTCGCGAAATACAAATTTTTTCCTTTCCTAAATCATTGTTGTATAAATAAATGATTAGGCACTTAAACATTAAGCAAAGAATGATTTTTTTTTAAAAAATAATCGGGATGAGATGTGCCAAGGCCCAAAGGTTTTGAAATAAATAAGTAAATTGTAAAAAAAAAAATATGGGGGGGATAATTAAGGCTGAGAGAATAAAATCAAATAAAAAAACAATTAATAACAAGCAATTATAAGAACTTTAAAAGCAAATAATAAGGAGAAAATTGTTGAAAAAAAAAACATTTAATTTGTAATTTTATCCTTATTCGACGCTCACTTAGACCATTTACTAATAGAAAATTTAGGAAGTATTTAAATATGGTGAAGTTGAATTTAAAAAAAGGGCGAAAAAACATGACAAACGTCTGCAAAAATCGTCATACATCTTTTTAAAAAAAACAACATAATTTAATGAAATTAAATATCCACGTTTGGTTTTTTTTATTTAAAACTTTGAGATGGGATAAACAGTAAATTATACAAACAAATAACAGGGGGAAAACAAGGAATGTTACAAAATATTTTAAAAAATTAGTTAGCAGCGCCATCTAGTAGAGAAACATCTATATTTGTTTTTAAAAACATTTCCCGTAGAAGAACAGGTAGTCTGTTAGTAGCCACGCCCCAAAAAATGAGACACGGGAAAAAAAAAAGATATGTCCATCGACCAAATCACAAGGGGGAAAATCGTTGCAAATTATCGGTTCAATTTTTTTTTTAAATTAAAGATCTGCAAGCTCTGAAAAGGGTTTTGCTCTCAGAACACTCAGAACTATTATGAAAGGGGACCTCCCCCCGCAAGGGAATTAAAAAAAAAAACAACAAAAAGTGCGAGGGTAAGTTTTTTTTTTTTGGAAAAAGTTAATACTATTACTTATTAAATACTTTTTTTAGGTAAAAAATTAATATGGAACAAAACAAACCCAATGCTACAAATATGATAGCTGACCTCGAAAATTTTAAAAAATTCTTTTTACTTTGGAAATTGAGTTTTTTTTAAACATTCCTCTTTTTTTTGGAAGGAAGAATCGCTGTTTCTTTGTGTTTTGTTTTTATAAAAATGTTTTTTTGAAATACAATGTTTTTAAATGCGTAATGCAGATAGTTAAATGAACAATATTTGACATATTTCAACCATTCCATTTTTGGTTTAAAAAAAATTTTAGAAGTTTAAAATTTTTTAAAATCGATATTTCTCGTAATTGATTTAAAATGTGATATTCCTTTTTTTTCCCCCTGTGGTCTTCAATTATTACAAGTGATTTACCATTAACATTTATACAAGTTACACAAGTAGCAAAAAAAAATCTTATTTGTAGATTCTATATTTCTGCAGAAAATTTAAAAAGAGTAAACCATTCTTATACTTTTTTTTCAAGAAGATACAAATGTTTAACGAATTCAACATATTTTTTCATAAGAAATTCGTGACCACCATTTTTAAAAGACATACATAGATTTTATATTAAGAAAACCAATAAAAATAATGTATTTTTAAAGTTACTTTTTAAAACTCTCCATTCTTAGTTCGCATCTTCTCTGTTGTAAACTTCCATGATTTTTTCCATTATTTCCCAGTGTTTATCCTTTTGCAAGTCCTTAACGAATACAGAAAAGCTTCCCCCCTCCAGGTCTTCCATTAATGGAAGTTGCACTCCATAGCATTGCAGAGACAAAGAAATGCAAGCGATTGCAATGTGCTGCGGAGGAAAATTTTTTTTCCACGGGATCGTGGGGGAATTTAAAAACGCCGCGGCCAGTTTGGCTACCGGGATGGTTTCCCATTTTTTTTTAAACCTAAGAAACAAATGTACCATTATTATTTTTTTTCCCATTAAAAATTTTTTTTTCTTTCTTAAAAGAATTTATGTTTTTAATAACACTAAAATATTAAACTTTTATTGTCTTTATTTGTTAATTGATACACAAAGTTTCGGTTAGTGATATATCTCCAACAGTTTTCAAGTAATAACTAAAAACTATTCCTAAAAGCTACGACTTATCGTCATCAGCTGTTCACAGATATGTTGACAATACTTTCATTGTATGAACAGGTAATGACGAAGACCTTTCCTAAAACATCTAAATTGCCCTCGACCTTGTATCAAATTCACAATGGAAAGGGGAAAAATTTTTTTCCGACGTTGTAGTCAAACGAAATTATGGACATATACAAACCTCAGTATACAGAAAACCTAGCCACACTGGACAATATTTATACTAGAATTCTAATCACTCTAACGGAACGGAACAAGAGGTCATACGTACTCTATATAGCCGCGCAGTGACCTTATGTAACAGAAAAGGGAACCCCCGCAAGATGAACTAACTAATATAACTAGGGATCTTAAGCAGAACGGCTACAGTAAGAGACTGGTTAAGGCAACAATCAACAAATATCAAACCAAAACAAATAAATCTAATTTAAGCAAGACTCCACAGGATCAAACATTTATGACAATTCTGTATATTAAAGGAATTTCACAAAAGATCCGCAGAATCGCGAATAAGTATATTAAAACGGGATTTAAATCCCAAACCACTCCAAGAAATATTCTCACTAAGACGAGACCGGACAACAATGTTTCAAATAATGACTGGATCTACCAAATTTCCTGGGGGAAAGTGGTGAAAATCATTGGGGAAACAAACATAACACTCGAAATTAAAGTTAAAGAACCAAAAAAACGAAAAGGGAAACGTCGAAGTCAGGGATTGCCGAACACCTGGTCAAAACATTACTCTTTAAAAAAAGGCAGAAGCAAAAATTATTCATAAAAAAAAATTGGGGATTTCCGGGGAAGTCGATACTAGCAAGCCTAGTATCGATACTCCGAAATCTGGCAGCCTTTTGAACCATGAAAAATCGGTCAAGCTTCAATAAACAACGGATAGTATATGAGTCATAGCTTTTAAGAATTTTTTTTAGTTGTCACCTAAAAGATTCATCATTTATCAAAACGTTGTGTATCAATTAACAAATAAAAACAATGGAAGTCCAAGATTTTGATGTTATTGAAATATTTTCAATAACATTTCGGTTAAAATTTTACCTCCCATTAATTTTTTTTTTTAACGTTTGGGCAAAACGAGTTCTGTATAAAAGTTCAGCGGTTAAAAAAAAAATGTTCAAAAATTCCTTTCCCCCTTATACATGTTTTTTAAAAGAGTACCCTATTTTTTAATTTGAGATTAGCATTCCCTTTTTGGGAAATTTTAAACATTTCAAAAAATAGCATACCCTATGTCTGATTTTAATAGTGTCATAACAAAATGCAAAAAACCGTAGGCTACGTTTGTTGATCATCAATTCGCCATGAAATTTGATAAATCCGTCAAATAAATAAAGGTAGTAAAAAATTTTGTAACTAACTTTATTTTAAATGTTAATTAAAAAAAAAAACATTTAAGAAAATACAAAAAAAGCTAACAATGCAATTTTTTTTAAAAATTTTTTTTTGCATTAGATGCATTTTACGAAATAATCATTAAAGTCAGATATCGGCTGTTTAGAATTTCAAAGAGAATGCAACTCTCAAATAAAAAAATAGGGCTAGGGACTCATTTAAAATAAGATATAGGACCATGTCCAGACTTTCTGAAACACCCCGTATAGGTAAAAAAAAATTTTTAAAAAAAAAATTTTTAAAACCCTCAAACTTTTATACTTAACTCGTCTATCCCAAACGTCAAATAAAAAAAATTTAAAGATGGGGGTTCATTTATAAACCGGGGACCCTGTACAATTGCGATCGGAGCGGTCGCCCACAAATCTTCGTCGTTCGCTGTTTTTTTCTGCCACGGTACCAAAAAAATTAGTTGTGGTTAGTTTTGATCAAGCTGCAAAGTGTTTGTGCCGGTAGTGAATATACCGGGTGACAAAAATTTTTGGCCGAACGACATTAAGCTGTTTTTTTAATTTGTGTTTTAATATTTGAATCAACAAAATAGTTGGTTAGGGCTAGGGATGCGACATCGAAGCCAAACATCGATGGCAACATCGAAACCTGACCATGGATGGTACGATGCTATGATTTGTTCATGGTCTATTAGCATTATTAGCATCCAAAAGGGACCGCCAACTCCAAAGGCACCCCCAAAAAGAGCCGCGACACTATGATCTTTTGGCGGAGTGCATTTTCGGCTCGGAATTAAGAAAGATTCATTATGGGGGGGTGGCTACTTATTTTTGTCTAATAAATAATAATATTGAATTATATTTATTTATAACATAATATTATAATTAAAAAAATAAAAATTTAAAAATTAATTTTGTCTAATAATATTAATTCTAATAATATAGGTCTTAGTTTTTATACAAAATGGCAGGTATTATGTATAAATAAAGTGGGAAAATTCAGTTCGCCTAAAGCTTTTTTTAAAGGTATGTTTAAAATTTTTGTTTTTTTTTTAAAAAGACATTAAAAACTTATATAACATTTAATTATCATTTATTTATAAATAAATGGGAACAAAACCTTATGTCTTTACTAAACTTTATGTAGATAACAAAAAAAAACACATCATAAAAATATTTAGTATAGTATATGCTTAACATTATTTTTTTTTTAAAAATTGTTATGTTTTTTCCTTTGCAAAAAAATCGATGTTAGAAGACAACATCGATGTTATTATCGCTGTTTTCGATACCCGACCATCGATGGCAAAACATCGATCATCGATCAACCAACCATCGATGTTTTTAGAACATCGATGAACATCCGCCCCCCTAGTTAGGGCTCATTTTTTTCCAAAAAAAACATTTTGAATATTTTTTCCCGTTTTCCCAAAAAAGAGACCTAGATCCCTTTTTTGGGAACCTAGTCTAAATATTTATTTGGTAAATTCAATAAACAATATACAAAATTAAAATTAAAGCATTATTTAAAAGAGATAAAAATAGTAATAATAATAATTTAAAAAAATATATTAATAAACCTAAACGCACAAAAACTCCTCCAAACCTGTCTCCTCCCGAAAGATACCCATTACTATAGCAAAAAGGTTTCAAGATTTTTTAAATTTATTAAAAGGTCTTGGGGTCTCCCCCGGGGGTCATACGTCTCGACGGCAAAAGGTAAAAAAATATATCGTTTTACCATATTTTTTGCGTTTTTTATAGTCAGCAAGAATACAAGCTGCACCTGATGATTAAGATTTCCCATCTACATAAAAGTGCCTTCATTAATGTTTGTAAACCATGTGCCCCCCGATTTTGGTTTGAAAAATGGCTCCACTGCTTGGTTTCTTTCCTATTTACAATGTTGCCACGATGGAAAAAAGTTCATAAAGTTTTTGCCGACATTTATTTTTTTCTGTGACAATTTACCAGCTTCTAAACTCCGAACAAAGCAAAAAATGTTTAAATTATTATAACTGATTATAATAACCTCCTAAAATGTTAAAATTCCAAAAAAATCGGAATCAGTGCAGGTTAGTGGTCCAAAGAACACATCTTTTATGAGGAAAATATTAGTGTTGGCAACACAGCAAGCTCTTTTTCGTCAGTGACGACTGACACTACTGACAGACCATTGTTGGCGTTACGGTTTTGGTTTTTTTTAAAATTTTTTTTTGGGAAAAATTTTAGTTTTTTTTTTAACAAATTATGTTTGAAAACGAACCTTATAAGCTTAAAAACAGTTTTTTTCAAACTACTTTTCATATTTCTAGTTTTAAAGGTAAGTTACATCTTTTTTTGTTATTGAGGTTACGTAAATTAAACTGTTTTGTTTATTTTTTTGAAAATGTTTAAAATGTGGACTGTGGAACAACATGCCTTTATAATAATGGCACTTTTAAAAGCAACTCGAATGAGGAGGAAACTTTCATATTATCTCCAAAGTTACGGACCAGTTAAGGGTTTTCCCGACAATCTTGTTGAGTACGAAACATTTTGTCCATCACAGACATGTGCTAATGAATGGTTTTAAAACAAAAATTGCTTTTTTTTAAGGGGGAAGTCCACTGGAAGGCCTACCGTGCTTACAGAACCTGTTCTTGATATACATTCCGAATGGAGAAAATTCCCCCAAGAAATCAGTGAAGTTGTCTACTCAGTCCGGTAAAGATACTATTTTAAATAAAATTGAAATTAATGTTTACAGTGCCATTTTTTTGTTTTTTAAAAAAATGTTTTTGCCATAAAGCACTAACCAAAAACTTGGTGATTGCATCCATATAAGGTCACAGTATTGCAAGTTTCCCTTTTTTCACCAGTTTTTAAAAAGGGGGGGTGCTTTTTTGGTCAATTTTTTTGATGAGATTCTTAACAATGAAGGGTTTTTTTGAACCGATTTTCTTCTCTGATGAAGCGTGGTTTCATTTCCCGGGGTTAAAAAATAATTTTTTGTACATTGTTTTATCTTAATTTCTTTTAGCATGTAATAATTTCCAATTTTTTTTTTTATTATGTAACTTAGGTAGTGTAATTTATTAATAATGAAAAAAAAAAATTTTTGTCAAGTCATTTTAAGTAAAAAAAATTTTTTTTAAAAAAATGAATAAACTGTGTAAACTAAAAGTTAATGAGACTTGAGTTTTCCTATTAATTTTAAAATTTTTACTAAAACCCCAAAGGATAATAAAATATATTAACGGATCTTCGCTAAACCCAACATAGTCAAAGAACATGGCACCAAAAAAGGCCTTACAAGGGTTTTTTTGAGTAAAATGGATTAAAGGGTTTTTTGGGGTTTTAATTTTATAAACATATAGAAACTTTTTAAAAAAATTTTTTAATTAAGGGAAATAAATAACTGCATTTTTGCATTAGAAAAATGCAGTTTCAAAAGGATTTAAATTTTTTTAAAAAAAAAAATTATAACTAGGTAAATAATGATCAAATGGGCTCAATTTGTTATTTTGGGGGTTTTGAGGTCGTTGAAATTTATGATATTGACAAGGGCCTGGAGAGACATGGTGCGCGCTAAGGATGGTGTAAACGTCGTCTTCTAAAGTTTTACAACAAATCCTGCTAATTTCGGCCCAAACCCCGTCAAAAATTTACTAGACCATTTTTTCACTATCCTTAGGGGGACCAGGTGCTCGGGGGGCCCTTCCAATCTCAGTCAAATTATCTTTTTTATCATTATTTACCTAGTTATACATTTTTTAATTGAAAACCCTTTAAAAAAGTAATTTAAAAATGTTTTTTTTCCCCAGAAATGCAGGTTTTCTTTTCCCCCAAAATTAAATTTGTTCACAAAGTTTTTAGATTGTTAAACCGTTTTTAAAAAAAAGATTCAAATTCATCTGCTGAAAAAATCCCTCGTTTCCTTGACTAGAATTTTTTTTACTTAAATCTAGCAAATTAAATTATTGCCCCAAAGAGACTCAAAACTAAATGCATACAAAAATTATCCAAAGGCCGTAATTTTGGTTCAAATTACAATTATTTTTAAAAAAAGATAAATGGTAAATTTTTATAACCTTAAAAAAATGTTTTTGACAATTAAATATCGATTTTAAAATGCCCGGCGCCAATGAATATTTCTAGGGATATTTTATTAAATTTTGTGCAACCCCCTGAATAGGCAACCCGAAAAATTTTTGGGGCAGGGTTTACAAACATTAATGAAGACCCTGTATAAAAAATTGGTAAAGTGTGTAAACATGTAGCAAAAGGCCTTTTTTACCCTGTCCCCATGGGATCAAAGTTATTCCATATACATTTTTTCGCCCCTTTCTGGGCAATTCGCAGAAAAAACCCAAAAAGGATTGAGGATATCATTTTTTCCTATTTTTGGGGGCAAACCCCAAATTAAGGAGTTATAAAAGTTAGGATTTTCAAAAAAATCGATTTTTTTATTTTTGCATTTTCGGAATGTACAGGTATTTGAGTATTGACTCTAAAAATTTCAAACTCATCCATTAAATATTTTCGAAGATATACCCGAATTTGTAAGGACGCTTTCCTTTTTTCGTCAAACTCATCTTGACCTTTTAGAAGCTGCTGATGCTGCAAAAGGTACATCTTATGGCCCCGGAATAGACGACACCATGAAGGTTAATTTTTTTTTTTAATATGTGTAAACTTCTTCTAAAACTTTAAACGCGTTCATCTCAAAACGGTGTTTTTGAAGTCGGTAATCGGGAGATCTCAAAAACGGCTAAACCGATCGATCTGAAATTTTAACACAAGCTTCTCAGATATATTTCTCAGGGATTAATGGAAGAAATAGGATTTTCGACAATTATTTCTATTTTTTTACACAGCAGCCATTTTATCAAAAATTAAAATTTTGACTAGTCCTTCGATCAACCCAAAAATTCATCTATCGACAAAGGGGAAATTAACCCCTTTTTTGACTTCAGATAATCCAAACGGGGGATATGATGATCACCCCAAACCCTACCGGGGACCTTTATTAGATCGTCTACAGGAGCAGTATATATCAATATTTTTTCATGATCCGAGTGTCATTAGTAACTTTAAATCAGACAGTATCTGAATAATTATTACTTGTACATATTTTTTTTTATCTTGGGACAATCCACCAAGGCTGATGCCTAAGTACTAACGTACCGTGGGTGTCTTTAGTGTGGTGAGGGGGAGTTTGTTCACACCGGACTTAAATTTTTGGAGATTGGGAGGAAAAGGAAAACTTCTGCGGGCAGCAGGTTCCATAGTCTTGACACTTAGGGATGAAAAAAAAAAAAAAAGCGGGAAGTTCGGGGCTCTCTAACTGAACTGTAAAAGGATGCATAAAAGTTGCACACGTGTTTTTTCTCTTGGGAGCTGCCAGGGAAGAACTATACTGGCTAATTTCTCTGAGCAAAAACCGGGGAAAACCTATAGAAAAAGACAGATCCCCCCCAGCTCGGCGGTGGGCAAAAAGGAAGCCTTTCTGTGAGCGTTGGATCATTAATAAGACAAACGGCTCTTCTTTGAATGGAGTCCCCAATGCTAAGTGTTGTAGGGGACGTCTTCCCATAGACATGAGAACAATATTCTAAAAAGGGCTGATTTGAGATACATACAGAGTGTACAGATTGGAAGAAGGAAATATTTTCTTGGTCGGAAGAAGAATCCAATCTTTTTTTTAAGCTGCCGGGGGGAAGGGGGTTTAATTAATTTAAATTGGGTTTTCCCCGGGCCGTTGAGTGAATGAGTTTTTGTTTTAAAAAAAACCTCCCCCCCCCATATTTTCAAAAACACTTCTTTTCCTTTCCCCTCAAAATTAAAACCCCCAGTAAATCTCCGCGTGGCCCTAGCCTCCTTTCCCC